>JAOQMP010072765.1:0-20678 GCA_027563575.1 Erythroxylum pedicellare | reverse complement strand
AATACTAGTCAAGATTACATAATCTTATGTAGACATTAAAATGATGAAGGCGTTTAGGATATAACCTCAAAGCTTAAAAAGCCACCATGATATTATCCTTAGTGAACCCCTTTGAGCTTGCATGGAACCTTTTTTTGGTTAAAATTTGAAACGTGGGCTTTGTCTTTTATTATTTATCTGCTTTGATTATACCCTCCATAAGGGCAAGTTGAGCATTTAAAAGGTATATATGTTGTTGCATATTGGAAAAAAAACAAATGATATCAACCGAAGAAGAGAGAGAAAAAGGGAAACAAAAAAAAGATGGATATATGCTGTTGTAGACTTAGTAAAAAAGCAAATCATATCAACTGAAGAAGAAAGAGAAAAAAGGGGAAAAAAAAGGAAGGAGAAAATGGCAGGGGAAAAAGAAAAAGGGAAGAAAAAAAGAAAATTAGCGAAAAGGCTTGACTGTAAAAGTAAAGGAGATTCCTGAAAAGAATTTTTTTGTGTTTTATGTTTTATTAGTACGTATCATTTTAAATGCTTAATTAGTCCTTTGGTTTTAAGCTAAATTTGATCTTTTCCCTACCTTTACTAAAGCCTCATTACAACCAAATAAAAACCTTTGGATTAATGTTTGTGTTAGATATATAGTAGTGAAGAATGGATTAGCTTGCAAGTTTATGGTTGACGTTTAACATGAAATGGAGAATGAGTGAATGTTTTTAACCTTTGAGTGCTTGAAAAAAGCGAAAATTGAGTGAGTGTCTATCACATTTGTTAATGGTCTTTTAGTTAATGCACCTGTCAATTATGGTTATGCATGTGAATAATAGTTTGTTCACAAACTATTACAAGTTTTAAAATCTTAGGTTGTGTTCGTGAAAATGATCATTTAACATCTTTAATCATTAAATGAGAAAATAATTTCTTGTTATTATTAATGTGTTTTTTCTGTGTTTGTACTTTTATGTTTGAATGTTTTTAATGATGCTGTTTTTTTTTCTTTTCTTAATTTGACGTTATTGTTGATTATTGAATACTATTAATTCCCTTTAACAATGGTCTTGTAAAGAAAAAAGGAGAAGAAAGAAAAGACAAAATTAGAAGAAGAAAGAAAAGACAAAATTCGAGGGCCGAAAATCAACTTGGATGCTCTAAATGTAATTGTTGATAAAGAGGATGGTGCAAAGAAGAAGAAGATAAGGAAAGAGAAGGATAGGTATGGTGTACCACTGTTAAGAAGAAAAAAAACAACACTTATGTATGTATTGTGAATGCTCATTTTATAAGTAGATTGGTTATGTTTAATTAATAGTATTAAGGCTTTAGTTGAATGTTTACGATTAATTGATAGCATAAGATCATCAGTCACGGGTGTGACTTAAACAATATAGATGACTTAAATAAGTCACACCAGTGATTGATGATCTGTATTGTTAATATTTATTTTGCGAGTAGAAAATTTCAATTCTTGAATAGTTTTACTTTATTATATAATTGTGGGTTTTGATGTTTATGTAGTATTTATGTTTTTGTCGTCGAAGTTTTTGTTGAATGTTTATGTTAGTTAATAGCCTAACATGATCAATCACAGATGTGACTTATTTAAGTCACATCTGTGACTCGTGAGTGTTGTGAATGCTTAAATTTTGTGATTCTTGAATACCTTGACTATTATTGTACTTGTCAGTAGCCACGGGTGTGACTTTGTTAAAGTTTATCTAGAAATAATTAACATGTAATATTAAGATTAGTATTAAAATGAGAATAAGTTAATCAGGTTTATATTCAGAATTTAGGTTTATATTCATAATTTTACATGATGCTTTATTTACAAGAATTTATTTTACAAAAACTGATAAAAATGAAAAGTCAAAAGAAGAGAAAATAAACATAAAGTAAAGAAAATGTTTTCTTTTTCTTTTGATATGTTGAGATGTCTACGAAGTTTGAATGATTTGCATGAGTTTAATAAAAATAATAGACGGTTATGATCCAAGTAATCCAAGTAATAAAAAATTATTAACGGTTGTGATTTAAAAACAAAAAAACCATCATATGGATATCCAGAATTATATGATGTCCAGAATATTGAGGTTTAAGATAACATGAAATTAAAGCACAAAAGGTACACAAGTCATATGATTATTTTGTTCTAATAGAAATAGCTTATGAAAATAGGTTTTTTGTTATTGCGATCACCATCTGTATCTAATTACGTGTGGGTTCAGTATGGCTGATGATCATATCTACATCTGACTGTGGACTGGGTTCAATATGACTGAATCTTTTATGAAGGCATTGTCTGACTGATGAAGAAGATTCAGCAATATGTTCTAAAAATATAAAAAAATCAAAGTATATTAGCCACAAAGTATATAAGGTGACATTATATTTTTTTAAAATGCTAGATAGATAAAGAACAGATGATAATATAATTAATGTAAAAAAGAAGTTTACATATTTTGATAAAGATTAAAACGCTAAAACTGATGAATAAATAATGACAAATAACGAATACTTGAAATAGGTGGAGGTGTAATTTCAGCAGTGTCATTTTGATCATCAGTTAAACTTTGATCATCTTTTGCAGGTGAAGCTGAAGCCTTTTGTAGTTCATGATCATCAATTTCATGGTAATACATAACAGTAAATCGTTATATTGCATCTGATGACTGAATGTTTACTAGTTGACATGAAGAAGAAATGTTTTGCTTCTCAATTCTACGTACACCTTTTCTAAAGGAAGTTCCATGTTCTTATTATAGGAATGATGTCAGGCATTATAGCAATATAAAGATAATTGTTGTCATATTAAATTGCACATGTAAAAATAATTATATCAAAAAATATAACCTCCTTGTAATATTGCATAGCTTCAATTGTGGTGAAATTCAAAATTTTTTTAGCGAGTTCACTAAAAATAGAAGCTGTGATAGTCCGTGTTTTGTCGGCTAAATCCATGTCATATTGGCATTTATATGAAAAGTTAGAATATATGTTAATTACAAGAAAAAAAGGACATTATATCAAAAGTTTAAACGAAGTTGTTAATTTACAGCTATGAAGGAAAAAAATCCATGAAGGAAAAAATGGACATTAAAAATAAAAGGTGTCACGGTTGTGAATAAGTGTGACTAAGTCTCACGGGTGTGACACGGGTGTGGCTTAATAAGTCACACCCGTTACATCCAAGTAAAAAACGTCAAAAATCCAAAATCCAGATAAGAAGCAAAAAGCAGTCAATTGAAAAGAGAAAAGAGAAGAAGCAAACCTGGGTTCAACGGTAAGTTTTTCTTTGAAAGAATTACAAGTGAATGGAACTCCATATGTAGCAAATAACCCACAATAACAAGAATTGCAAGATGTGTTGGAAGGAAATTTTAGCTTTAATCCATGATATCTGCAAATAATCCATAATAAGATTTTTATTAAAAAATTAATATGAAACATTTTATAAGAATATAAGATATGGTTACCTTGCTGGTATAATTCAAGAACATGATTTTGGTAATTTTCTGGTGTGATTTGAGCGATATATCAGGATTATATCTCAGATAAGATCATTCGCTAATAAATTTTTTAATTTTCTTATTATTTCGTCATGCCCTGTAACATAATAATTATAAATATGAAAGCATCAAAATTTTATAAAATTTCTATATAATTTTGTTGATTGTTGGAGTAAAGATATATAATTTTATTAATTTTTGGAGTAAAGACAAGGCAGTACCAATTTTTTAAATCTGCAACTTTTTGTATTAGTGGATCAACAAGAATTGTTGAGTCGAACCAGATCGATAATGCAACAACTAAAATTTTGAATTATAACTTAAAAATAAAATAGAAAAATAAGTAAAAATGTAATAGTATGATGAAGAAATAAAAATATCGTTATAGAAGTTCACTTTCAGTCTCCTACAAATAATTATCGGATAAGAATGTAAGGATTCAATAATTTGTTGGCCGCTGTTATTAACAAAAGAATTCCACATCGATAGTACAATAGTTTGTTGTTTAATAAAAAAAGAAATGTTAGAAAAAAGAAAGAATTTATCTTAGTTTCATGCAAAATATAAAGAATAACAGAGAATTAAAATTACTGTTTATTGGCGATAACAAATTTCTGCACAGTTGAATGTCTTCCATCTTTGTTGATTTCTTTCTTATCTAAGACTTCAATAACCACAACCAAAATATCTATCACATGTTAAATATATAATTAGATATAATAAAAAATTGTGAACATTGTATAAAGGAATAGATTAAGGGTCTAACCAACTGATTTTTGCTTGTTGTTTATACAGTTGATAAGAGCAGCGAAAGATGTATAGTTAAATTTCATGGGGATGATTCTATCATCATCTGGTATAGGTTCAATGACAGTGTGGCTCATAATTACCCATTGTATTTCAAGTCTTCAGTTTGATATTGAGTCGGAATTGGCTTCACAATGGCATTACAAATAATATATTTCTTACATGGTTGCAAAATGTGGCTCATTTGTTGGATACCATTGTTGAATATAATACCTTCAACTTGTGATCCCTGTTAATAATAAAGAAATTATTAATAATTAGGTAAAAAACATGTTAAAAAAGAAAATATAATTGTCATACCTCAGAATCAAAAAAGATAATCTTTTGTCTCTTTGATGGTGTACCAGGTGAGGTGACAACATGTTGCTTTTCTTGGACAGTAATTTCACAAGACCACCATTGAGTGCCAGGTATTCTTATTCAATAAACATTTTTCCATCCTAAAACAATTCATTTAATGAATTAGTCATGGGAAAGAGTTTTTTTTTATATGAAATGAAATTATATCAAGTTGAAAAGAAATAATTAACATACCTCCTGACAACTCTATCTTTTATAATTTGACTATTTGAAAATTTTCATGAAACATAATATTTATTATCTTTTGATCAAACTTTGAATATTCAAAAGTTCCTGAAATAATCAGAACTTTAACTGATTCAGGAATTCGAGCTCTTGAAAAAGCCACATATAGTTGTCTATGTGAGAATACAGGCTGACGGAGATAAATTTTTACATGATCAAGTGTTTGACCTTGGGATTTGTTTATGGTCATTACAAAACACATACAAATAGGGAATTGTGTTCTGATGAAAGGAATTTCATTGTTTTTCATTTTCTGAAGATTGCAAGGGAATTTTAGGTATAAAAACCAATTTTCCTTTGTGAGATCTAACGACAATTTCTGCAGAAATTGTATGATATTTTAATTGTCTGCATATTAACCTTGTCCCATTACATAGTCCCTCAGTTGGATTCAAATTTCTTAGTATCATAATTGGGGAGCCTTCTTTGAGTAAGAGTTTGTGTGGAGGTAGGCCGTCAGGATTTAAAGAGTTGAGAAAATCTTCATAATCATCTTGATGTCTTTAGTCAACCGTTTTGTCAAAACTCATGTATGAATGCATATTTCTTGACAATTTTTAGATCATCATGTCTTTAATCTCATCAACACAGTTGTTGATTGGACACAGTACGCATCTGTTTATCATTTGATACGGATAAGATGAGTATAAGCTTAGGTCAGCGAAAACATTTTCAAGTAACTTGGTCAAGGTAACGATGCATTAGAAAAATGTAATTGTAATTCTTAAAAAAAGGATAGTAAAATATATAATGGAAAAAATTGTAACTTGTTAAGAGACTCATCCTTGCTATCATAGGGACTAACCAGTTCTTTTGGCAAGGATATTTGATCTTGCTCATCTATTTGATCTTGCTCATCTATTGGCTCAGTGCCTTCTCCTACACGTAATAAAAATTTCCAAAAAGCTGGATTCATATTTATCATTAAAGAGAATTTACATATTTGTGTCCAAAGATGTGAATTTAGAAGACTTTAATTAATCAGTTGTTATTTTGCAGCTCTAATTTAGATAAAATTGGAGGCATGAAGGATGCGCATAGGAGATTTGAAAGCAAGTTCGAGCAAGTCACTAAGAACCATGCCTCTTCAATACACAATCTGGAGGTCCAAGTAGGTTAACTAGTATAGGCAATTTCAACTTGAAATGCAGGAATTCTTCCAAGCAATATCGAGTCTAACCCAAAGGAACAGATCATGGCCATTACTCAGACCTAGGAAAAGAAACTCAAACATACGAAAGAAGATGGAGACAATGGAGAAGGACAAGCAATTACATAATTCCTTCTAAGTGAGCTTCTAATGAAGCCAATTGAGGTACCTCGGCCCAAATTTTTGTACCTTATTCTAGCTCAGCAAAAGACAATTTTAAGTAAGGTGATGAGGAATTCTAAGGAGGTTGAATTAAACAATGTTGAGGACATAATGGACCAACTATAAATAAAGCTCACATTAAGGGAATCAATCAAGAAGAAGGTTAAGGAACGCATAATGGAAGAAAACCTAGATTTAGCATAGAAGAAAAAGGACCTAGGGGATTTTTACATTCCGAGTAGTATTAATAGAATCAAAATAGACACGACATTTACATATTTGGGAGCAATTAGTAATATGATGCCTTATACCTTTAGTAAAAAATTGGGGTTAGAATAGTTAGAACTGCAAAGATGTTAGTGAAGACGGTAGACAGAACATTTTATTGACGAAAAGGGATTATTAAGGATGTGCAAGTATAGATTGATATTTTTACCTTCCCCACAAACTTCTTTGTATTAGATATTGTAGAAGAAGGGGTCCTTGGACGACCATTCTTGGCTACTTCCCGATCCATAATTGACGTTGATGGGGGTAAACTAACTCTGAGGGATGGAAAGCATCAAATAAGCTTCACTGTGATGAAGAATGGCAATAGTTCTCCCTTACTCCCAGCTAACATTAAAGAAATTCAATCTTAAGGACAATGGGAAGATATTGAGGATCCCGGAAAAGCATTTACAAAGAAACGATCACGAAGGAGATAGTAGAGAAAAGGGAAGCAGATGGAAGGTGGAACCTAGAGCATGGTATCTCATATACAAATGGTAAGATCGATGACTACACTACCATTGCATTATTCATTTGAACCACCTTGAGCACAAGAAGAGTGTCGAGCTACCAATGTTAAAAGAAGCATTGCATGGGAGGCAACCCATGGATTATTAATTCCTTTGACTTTTAGATAGTTTGAATTCCATAGTTAGGTTATTTGGTCAAGGAAGTACACAAAAAAGGTGAAAGGTCTATAAAAGAGTTAGGAAGTGATATTGGAATATGGAGAAGGACAAAAGAAGAGAAAAATTACAAATTGGTCGAAATATTGCAGGCTAGGCCACGATTGTGGCCTGCGGCAGGGTATACTTGTCCCACGTGATTTTCAGCTTAAATCTTTGCCATTTTACCCGTAATTCACCTATATATTCATTTCTTACTTTAATTTTTCACTCATTTTTATTTTAACTTTATCTCTCTAAGTTTAGAACCTCTAAATGCTCTCACTTCTCTCTAACTAACTTCCAAATTCTCATTTTATTCCAAATTTCCACCTACTTGCAATCCAATATGCCACAAATCAAGCAGTTAGGGAAGTGAAACTAATCATTTGGATGGAATCAAGTCTCGAGAAGAGGGTGAAGGAACAGGGTGGCAGACTTCGGAGCACCCTTCCCAATCTACACAGAGGAGGAAGGTATTCGTTTCCAAGCCCTTAATGTTAAACAAATAGTAGTGCCAAAATATTTTGATTTTGATACAATTGATAGGTTATAATTGTGGGATAGGGTAGAGAATCTACCAGAAAGAATTCAGTGGGCGAAGTTTATACACTTCCAATATCCTGTCTACCGGGAGCTCACACTTGAATTCTTCACTTCCCTTTATTATAAACCTAGTAACCCTAAAGAAATGTGGTTTAGGTTACAGGGATGGGCTTATGAGTTAAACATCGAAATCATGTGTGATATTTGTGGGTTCCTCGAATCTTCCATTATCGATCAGCATGATAATTTTTGTGCTTTTCGCTATTGGAATGAGCTCATTGGGTTAGAGCAATTCGACGCTAAAAATGCCCACAACAACATCATAAGAACCTATGAGCACTTTTTATTGCATAAATTCATATGTCAAATGGTTTTTGACAAATCAGAAACCATCAAGTGCTCAATAAAGGAACTTTTTCTGTTGTGGTGCATGGATCACAACATCCCAGTGTGCACCTCCACACATTTGTTGAATGCTATTGTTGCGACTTTGTGCAAGAGGAGCAACAATTTAAGTATGGGGTACTTGGTTTTTGTCATTGTTAAGTACTATATTATGGATGGTAGTGGCCTAACCATCTACCTCTCTGATTTTCTAAATCACCATCTTTTGTAGTGTGCTGAAATCCTTAAGTCCCATAACATGGAACTTCAGGACATCAGCCAAAGGAATCATGTGAAGATTAGGGCTAGTTAGGTGAGTTTGAGCACAGCGCCACCTCAACAGATAGAAGAGGACTCAACTAGTGAGGAGTTCAAATAGGAAGAAGACATAGATGAATTGGACTGGAAGAAAGTGCTCGATACAATCTCCGCGAACACCAAGGTAATTATAGATACATTTACGGAGAACTCTAAAGGGATGAAGGAGATGACCCGAACACAATGACATTATAGCTGGGATATACATCATATTCAACGATACTTAGAGGTTCAAGGTATCCAAGCCACCTGCGACATCGTCCCCGCCTCCATCATTGTGAGGCTTTATTTCTAACTCAAGTGTGGGGAGGGTAATGTGTTTTTGTTTTAAGTGTAACGCCGGATTCTCTGAGCACTTTTGTATTATTTTGTACTTGGAGATACTACTGTATATTTATATATACATGGTTGTCTATGAGGTGGTTGTATATGAGTTCAAAGATGTATTTAAATCCTTTTGGGTATATATGTCAGTGATTTATAATGTTATATGATCTTATATGAACTTAGAGTTAATCGATATGCGAAATCTTAGAGATTTCTGACATATAAGCTTCTAAGCGTGTAAAACTAAGTCCATTGGATGGATATCACCATGGTGGTTGAGTTAAATGTGATCTAATTCCTTAAATGTGATTAGACATGATTTATAGACTTACTAGCACTTAGAAAGCTTAATTGGAAAGATTAATGTCCAAAGTGGTGGTCCATCGTTTAAAGTCGTTCTTAACAGAGCTTGTTGCTCCTAATCGGTGCAATTTTGTCTCTAACGGATTGATCACAAGCAATATCATAATAGTTCAAGAATTTCTTCATTTTATGAGCAAGAAGAAAGGGAAATCTAAATTTCTCGCTATCAAGGTCGACCTTGAAAAAGCTTATGTCTGCCTAAATTAGGATTTCATTCAGGCAACTCTTGTGGAAGTTAGGTTGCCTAGGGACCTTATCAGCCTTATTATGAAATGTATTACCAAAGTCTCTATACAAGTGAATTGGGGTGGCGAGCTTTCTGAGACTTTCACTCCTACCTGAGGAATTCGTCAGGACGACCCTTTATCGCCTTATATTTTTGTTCTTTGTATAGAGAGGCTAGGTCATTTAATAAATCAAGCAGTTTCTGAAGGGAAATGGACTTATATAAAACTAAGCAGACGTGGTCTAGCTTTATCTCATATTTTCTTTACTAATGACCTCATTTTGTTTGCCAAAGTGAAGTATGATCAAATGATGGTTATACAGGATATTCTGGATATCTTTTGTTCGGCTTCTGGTTAACATGTGAGCAAAGAAAAGTCGCGATGTTTTTGTTCCAAGAATTTATCTCGATTTTGATTAGTAGAAAGCTGGGATTTCAACTTACTAATAACTTGGGAAAATACCTCGGTGTGCATCTTATCCATAAGAGAACCTCCAAAAGAACATAACAGTTTATTCTTGATAAAGTACAGAAGCACCTTGAAGGTTGGAGTGCAAAATATCTGTCATTTGTAGGTAGAGTCACTTTAACCCAATCGGTACTATCAGCTTTACCCATATACATGATGCAAACAATGAGGCTTGTTTGATAATTATGTGATGATCTTGAGAAAATTATTTGTGTTTTTCTGTGGGGATCTAAAGTCAAAAAGAATAAGACATGTTTGGTTAGTTAGGAAACTATTTGTAAGTTGAAAGAGTCAGGAGGTTTGGGTATTAGGAAAATCTTAGTGAATAATGATGCTCACCTGTCTAAACTTGGTTGGTTTCTTCTCATTAAACCTGAAACTCTATGGGTAAGGGTTCTAAGTGTAAAATACAATTTTGATAGAGCCAATTTTCCTTATTCCATGTCATTTGTTGGTGGTTCCATGGTATGGAGGGGAACTGCTTTAGTATGGTGGCATGTGCGCAGTGGAACAAAGTGGGTTGTTAGCAAAGGTACAATCATAAAATTTTGGCAAGATGTATGCGCGCACAATCTTAGGCCACTTATGGCACTAGCTACAAATTCTATTCTAGGTTATTTTGTTTAATCTTCCAATGAAGTCTTTGTGGATAGGAATGGAGGGTGGAGATGGGATTTATTTCAAAATATTCTCCCAGCATCAGTTTGCATGGCCATTGCTAGAATTTTACCTCCATGCATTACTTTTGACACTGATAGAATTGTTTGGGGAGCTTCAAATAATGGACTCTCAAATAATGGACTCTTTTCCACTACTTCTGCGTATAGGTTGATAGATATGCAGGATAGCACTGAAAGAGATGGGTACTGAGAGATGATTTGGAAATGGGAGGGACCACAAAGGATCAAATCATTTCTTTGACTCCTTGCTCGGGATGTTACTGGGGTCTCTTTTCCCCGTTTAGCAGCTTAATGTATCTTTTACTTATCCTTCTGATAAAAAAAGACTTAAAACATGTTTTAATCAAAAGAAAGGAGAACAAAGGAGAAGAAGACCAATTTTCGGCTATTACTAACCCTACCCCTTTGTTTTGATTCTCTAACCCAAATCAGGGTGTTCTAAGCTAATTTAGGGTCAACGAACTCAAATCTATCATTAGATTTGAGAAATTCTCAAAGGATTTGAAGATATCATTAAAGGAAGGTTTAGGTAAATTTTGTCTCATCTCTCTTTACATTAGGATTTTGAGTTTGGAGTTACGATATGTTTTTCTCCATGCTTGAATATGCATGAAACATAGTTTAGATGAATGAAATGTGTTATGGAGATGGTTCTTTAATCCAAATCCAAAATGTCCCCTTTTGGTGAAAGTTTATGAATTTTTGAATATCTTTTGAAATTGATGGTCTAAATGAATCCTATGGTGTTAGTTGTACATTTATAATGTGAATTGACGATGAAAAATGAAGAAGTATGTTGGATAGGCTTAGTCGAAATGATGGAAGAAGGAATGGATTAATGTGAATAGTTATATAATTATGATGAATATGGCTTAAATGAAGGGAATTGGATTGAACGGAGTGGTGAAATGTGTTGTTAATTGGAAGAATTTGTTATATAACAAGATAGGAGCATGAATTACCATGATAGAGCCTTGAAAATGTGACTTGAAATTCATGCACATTAGGTGTTTGATAAAATGTCTAAGTGAATTTGGCTTAGGATTTAAGGATTCGTAATGATATACATTGAAAGCAACTTTCATGTTTACATAGAATAAACTTGAATAATTGCTTAGATTGATGAATAATGGCCTATTGTTCTTGGATAAAAAGTGCTCAATTATGCTTTGAAATGAGTAAGTATTGGATTAAAGGCATTAAATGCCTTAGAAAATGCAAAAGAAAAGCTAATGTGAATAGTAAGGAAGTAATAATGTGAAAAGTTTAATGGTCAAATCCTATAGCTTAAAGAGAGTGATATTGTGATTTATACACTTATGTGATCATGTATAAATATGACATATATGTTTGAGTAGTAAATACATTGTATATTTTTTTATGTATAAAGGCTCAGGAGCTATGAATCAAGGAGTTCATACCGAGGATTGTTAAAGTTAAGGGAGTATACACCTTCTTTTGATGTGACTTAGGGGAATCATGTTTCTCATAGGGGATTAGATCACCTTAAGACATATATGATGACTTGTATATGAATTTTGAACCTAGGTAATGCATAGTAGGATTGAATCTCAAATAGATGCTAATATGCTTATATATTTACGAAACGACACTATTTTGAACAACTTTGCATTTGGAGTGCAAAAGATGACTTTTATTGGATGAAATAATATTTTGGAATTTACATAAGCATAATCGAGTCACGAATGTTGCATGTTGTTGTTCCCTTTTGGCTTAGAGCCATGACAAGGTTTCATTTTATCGATTGGACCTATAAATAAAGGCATAGTGCCTTGCATGATTTTTGTACTCAATATTTCTATATGATTTTTGTGATTGGTGAGGTAACGATTGGCTAATCGTGTGCTAGGCACAACTAATTAAGCGACCCTTGTACCTTTCACACTGATACATAAAAGTCGAGTCCCCGTATCAATACCTTTTTATAAGACTTGCGGGTGATTCCACACTTAGGGTCTAGACATTGATGGGGTCATCACCTAGGGTCATGACGCTCTTATCAGCTGTTGTTTGGTCTCACCGTGAATGAAAGTTGAGCCAACACCAGGATTCAGCGGGTGTGCACTCTAGTTTGGCCAAATAGTGGCAACACACATGATTGTTTTGGCTTATTATGATATTTATTTTCTGATGAGATTTGATTTATTCAAGTGATATCTTTCTGCTTATGTGTACTAGAAATAGAACTTGTGTTCACCCGATGAGTGATTAATAGGCTAGGCCTATGTGGTTCCTAACCAGTATACGTTGATTCATAGGCTAGGCCTATGTGTTTCTATGTGATGTATGTTCACCTTATAGGTTATTTATACCGTCTTGGTATGTATCGAGTTCTATTTGTGATAAATGCTCTTCTTGCTCACTGAGTACATACTGTACTCACCCTCTTTGCCTTCCAATCATACAGGTTAATTTAGTAAGATTGAAGCTTTGAGTGGTCTTTTGACATTTTTAGGATATTACCGTATATGGGTAGTTTTTATTTTGTACTTTAGTTGTATAGTGGCTCATGAACTGTTTTAATATTTTTATTAGATTGGTTATGTTGATATGCTTTATGATTATATAAATTTAACTCTTGACTGTTTGTCGTTGTAAAAGACTTTATGTATAAACTTTTGATACTATTGTTAAGATTGCTTCGAGTGGATTTTAAAGTCCTGAAGTTGTGGTAAAATTTTTGGATATGATTATAGAAGTATGTTTAAAATTGTTTGCAGGTATTTGATTGAGTATTGGTATTTTTAAATACAGTCGTTGTGCTACCCAAATTTTTTCAAAAGAAAAAGGAGAGATATTCAGTTAGCCTTGCATGGTAAAGATATCGTGAGTGTCTTTAGCCTGGGTATGTGGCAGTTGTCATTTGCCTGATGTGGTATCGAGTTAGGACATGATTAGGTTGAATCATTGGTCGACGTTTCGCAAGAAATAGCTTATGATCCCTTATGAAAAGTAAATGGGGGATTTAAGAACAATTACATCGTTTAAGTGTACAAGATGTTGTCAAGCAAGATTCCATATTTCGGTAAGGAAGTATATCCTTACATTAAATCTAAGATTAAATGGTTAAGAAACAAGTACAATACAATTTATGAAATGTTTATGCAAAGTGGCTATCAGTGGGATGATGTTGAGCATAGGACTAATTGTGAGAAAATGGTTTGATAAATGGTGCTTGGTAAGGACATCTAACTCAAAAGTTGATTGGGCTCTTATTTTAGTAATTTCTCTCATATTTATAACATTTTCTTATTATTAAGTTTTTCTATGTTTTGGTTCATGTAATTCTTTTTTATAGAATCATAAGAATGCAATTGGAATATGAAACTTTAAATTCCCATATTTGTGCAAACTGGACATGGTGTGGGGTAAAGATAGAGCCACGAGACTCAAATATAAGGATATAGCTAAAGCAAGTGCTAAGGCTAACTACCTTAAGAATATGACAGTGTTCTTTTAATTGGACAATGAAGATGAACCTATTGTGGTCTCTGATACATAAAGATCCCCATCAATTCCTTCAAGCACGTATGCAAAAAGAAAAAGAAAAAAATATCATTAAGAAAGGAAAGTTTTTACAAGAAAAAAATTGGCACCACTTCAGGAAGTTGTTCACTCAAGGTTAGACAACTTCATTATTAAGTTTGAGACTATTTGCAAACAATTGGCATCACAATATGTTGTTGTTACAAATACTTTCATTGTGGAGTCTAAATTTAATTCCCTAACTAATGAGAAGATGCAAGAGCTCATCAATGAACTTCTTAATATTGGCGTATCTCAAATGGATGTTAGTAAGACTGCTTTGTTATTCTATAATGGTCCTAATAAATTTCAAGTTTTATTCGCTTTGTCAGGTCATTTAAAAAGTTCCTTTATGCTTGGGTTCCTGTTTCTATCTTCTAATCTATGAATTATATGAGGTAGCATATTAATACATTTGTAAGTATTATAAACTTAGGATGTAATTGATGTTGCCTAACCAGGTTATCTTCTAAGTAATATAAACTTAGGATGTAATTGTGGTTTTAACCTAGTTATGTTGCATCATTTAAAGGCTTTTAGTTGAGATATTGTGTTTATGTACGATATTTTACATCATTTGCATCATTAAGGGGAATGTAAATTGTATTAAACTCTACATTCTCTTATGGAAAAGATTGCTTGTAATCAATCAAATGCTCTTTATCTTTGTTTCATAGGCATTTTGAGAAAAGGAATACAATTTATGGGTTCAACTATATTACTCAATTTCATTGACATTATGTGGCTGATGATATGTTAATGCAAGCAAATGTTGGAGCATTTTTTTCCAGAGCTATTTAAAAGGAAATACCACAATATATTTGACTTTAAACATTCTGTCATCATAAATGGGTTCATAAATTAAATATAATTAATTAGAATATATTAAAATTTTGATGTAAAACAAAATTTTAACAAATTTTATTTCTTAAGATTTTTAACAAACCAACCACCATCAATAGTAATAGTAATCGTTCCTTCGTCCTAACCAATCATCATAATTATAATGAATATTTCCATTTCTATTCCTCAAAATATGCATTATAAATCCTATTACCATTGGCTAAGTGTACCAAACACACCCTTATAGTCCATAAAATAGTCACATGCATTATAAATGTTTCATCTTCAACAACATCATAAGTTTTTAATCCAACCTCCCAATGATGGTTTAAGTCATCAATTAGTGATTGTATGTATACATTGATATCTTTACTAGGAGCATTAGGTCTTGGAATAAGTAAAGAAAATAACATAAAAGGCTCCTTTATATATTTCCATGGAGATAAATTATACAGCTGTAGAATTACCAAACACAAGCTATAAGAAGTACTTATATTACCAAATGGATGAAATCAATTTGAGAATAAACTAAGTTGAACATTATGACAATCCTCTGTAAACCATGGAAATTTTCAATCAAACTCTTTCCATGCCATTGACTTCTAAATAATGAATAATGTTATCATCAATTCATTTCTCTTTATGCCACCTTATATTTACGGCTATTTTTGTTGACATAAAAAGCCCTTGTAGTCACGGTGACTTCTAAATAATGAATAATGTTATCATCAATTCATTTCTCTTTATGCCACCTTATATTTATAGCTATTTTTGTTGACATAAAAAGCCCTTGTAGTTGTGGCATAATAGGGAAGTACCTCAAGATTTTATACGGTATCCTTTCCCCTTCCCATCATCCACTTTCCACCTTAATGTACCACAAATGAGACATTCTTCAAGATCTTTACTGTCCTTCCAAAATATAGCACAATCACACTTATAAGCATGTACTGATATATATCCTAATCTATGATCCCTTAAAAATTTCTTTGCTTCATAGTAAGATTTGGGCATTTTGTGTCCAACAGGTAATGCCTCATTGAGCAAGTCAACTAACATGTCAAAAACTTTGTTACTCCATTTATTAAAGACCTTCAAATGCAACAACTTCATAATAAAAGATAGTTGTGAGAATTTTGTGCTACTTGGATATAATTCTTCTTGAGAAACTTTCAATAACTTCCCAAAATTATCTTCTATAATATTATCAATTATGTTAGGAAAACTAGTTTCATTCACAGTCTCCATATAATTCCCACAATCCTTTAACATCTCGCCAATCCCATCATCACCATCGTCATTAATATCACAATCTTTCACATCATTATTGTTATAACATAAAAGCATGTATCAACACTTCTATTATAACTTGTCTTTAGGACGTTCGTCATGATAAATCCATGGATTATATAATTTATCTATGCTTTGGATTTGCAAGTGATAATACACCACATCTTGACTTTGAATGTTCACATTTAAGCAATCTATGCATGGACAATGTATACAACATTCTACACCTATTTGATCTCTTACAAATTACTTGAAACTCTTAAATCCTTCTAAATATTCAGTAGACCATTTCCGATGAGACATCCAACTTTTTTCCATCTAGCTATACAATTAAAAATAAATGACTAAATTAATAAATGCAATTTAAGTTCTAAATGACATAATGAAAATCAATACAAGTTGATTTACTAAGTTTGAAATCATAACAAAACCAAGGTACATGCTAATGTTAGACTACGTGAATCGAGAAAGGTTCTTCTCACTATAACTCATAGGCTCGTGGAATATTTCACCGATAACCCTCAACAGAGCTGCATTATGGGTTTCCAACCTATATACCATCTAAGTGGTTTATTAAACACATCATCTATAATTTTATGGATTTCTAATGTTACTAGTTCGAAATTATGAATTATAGTTGACATATTAAGATTGAAATCAAACATAAC
This sequence comes from Erythroxylum pedicellare, assembly GCA_027563575.1. Taxonomy (NCBI): domain Eukaryota; kingdom Viridiplantae; phylum Streptophyta; class Magnoliopsida; order Malpighiales; family Erythroxylaceae; genus Erythroxylum; species Erythroxylum pedicellare. The sequence continues at coordinate 3,882 of JAOQMP010072765.1, read as the reverse complement.
CAAGGTTTGTGGTTTTGGTTAGACCATACGAATCGAGAAAAGATCTTCTCGTTATGACTCCTAGGCTTATGGAATATTTCACTAATAAGCCTCAATAGAGCTAAATCATGGGTTTCTAACCTATATATCATCTAAATGGTTTATAAAACACATCATCCATAAGAGATCAAATTCATTCCACTTGTAGTAAATATTTATGTAATTCATACATCCAGTCATCAATGATTCTAACAATATTCCAAACAACAACACACAAAAGTGAGACCCTCTTTGCATTCATACAAAAACCTAAACACAAATTTTTCTCTATTGAAGGAAAACATAAAAACTGAACAAAAGTTGGATGAATTACTTAGATGGACAGACAATCGTAGGCAACAGACAATGAACTATAGAGCTCTGGCATAACATAATGCTAGAACAATATAAACATACTTATATTATTTGTATAACCTATTATATAAGTTGTCCTTTATAATAATTATATTGTAAGACTACAAAGAGATGTCTTTATTAATTTGGCAATTATGTCATACGTTAAAATGGTGAAAGAATTATAGTTTAGTTTGAAATTTATATATTGTTGGACGTTTTATTAATTGGTGATTAATGAGTTAATATTATTCAATTCCAACATTAATTACTTTTTTCATTTATAAAATACATCTTAAGGAATTGGCTTAGTCATAGGATTTACAACACCTCATAGAAATATATATACTCAATATTGATCTAGTTCTTCACTTAAGGATAAATTTACATACATTTAATGCAAATAAAGATGTATTCACGCCACCAAAGTTAGAACTAGTTAAACTAATGTAAACCTTTATAGGTGAGAGTGTCTTCTCATAGTCAATCCCTTTTTATTATATGTATTTTTTGTCACTATAGTGCTTTATATCTTTCAAAACAATCATCAACCTTTTTTCTAAAAATCATCCCTAATAGAACTTCCATCAAGCATTTGATAGTCTTTAAAAAGTCATCCTTAACTAATAACAAAATTGTAGACAATTAACCCATTCTTCACCAACAAGAACACATTCAAACACATAATAAATGATGAATGGTTGAAATATATGTAACACCCACATACCCCCTATAAGGATATGCAAATTCCATACAAAATAGAACTAAAACATACCAAACATTTCAACGCACTTCCAGAAACTCAAGTAAACATACATTACATATCATTAGATTTTATTTTATAAATAGAACATATCATACATATTGTACTTATCAAAATACATGCAATAAATTCAAAAGCCAACTTGTATTAAGGTTATTACAAACCGTTTACATCAAAATACAATATGTCTCAATATATAGAGAACAACTAAAAAACAAACTGAACATTTCAAAAACAAAATATGTTCTTCTTACCCACTGCGGTTGTCTTTGTCCCAATCTTTAAGCCTTCTTATCAGAACCTACACGGAGGCAAAATCACCTTGCTAAGCATATAACTTAGTGGGGAATAACTAAGGAAGACATAAACTGACGACTGTCTCTAACAGTAATATAACATTCATATGTACAAAATCAAATCATATCACCAACAATCTGTAATTGTTCATATTATAAAGCAATTCAAACATTTTGTGTCTTTGAACAAAATATGATTCATCAATACAGAACAAGACATATAAATATTAGAAAATAAAGTTTAAGAATCAAAACATGATATATTTCTTTCATATTAGAATATAACTTGTATCAGATTAAGATATGTCTTGCATCAATTCAGAACTTATTTATAATAAGATTGAACATGTAAGATCCCACATCGGTTGAAGAGGAGGATGAAGTACACCTTATAAGGGTATGGATACCTCTCCCCTATAGATGCATCTTCCCAAGTGTGGGAGAGCAAAATTGAGAGGATTTAGCCCGAGGGGCAACCCAAAGTAGATAATATCTATGGGTGGGTGGTTTTGGCTGTTACAAATGGTATCAGAGCCGGTACCTGAACCGTTGTGCCAGCTAGGTTGGGTCCTAAAGAGGGTTAGGCCCTAAGGGGGTGAAGAGTGTGAGATCCCATATTGGTTGTAGAGGAGAATGAAGTACGCCTTATAAGGGTATGGATACCTCTCCCTCATAAACGTGTCTGTGGTCTGGGCTATTACAAATGGTATCAGAGTTGGTACCTAAACCGTTGTGCTAGCTAGGTTGGGCCCTAAAGAGGGCTGGGCTCTAAGAGGATGGAGAGTGTGAGATCCCACATCGGTTTGAGAGGAGAACGATGTATGCCTTGTAAGGGTATGAATACCTCTCCCTTATAGACATGTCTTCCTAAGTATGGGAAGAGCAAAACCATGAGGGGTTTGGCCCGAGGGGCAACCCAAAGAGGACAATATCTATGGGTGGGTGGTCTGGGTTGTTACAGGCTACCTCCCATTTATCTCTTCTTTAATGTCTTTTAACTAAACACCTTAATTATTATGCTCAAGGTGGACTGCCCAAAGTGACTGACTCCACTGTTTTCTTCTCTTCTTTGGGATTTTACTCTAAGAATTTACCAACCTCTCCCTCAGTCGCATTGACCAGCAATTGGCAACATTCATCACTTTCTTTCACTAAGTCCAACTTCTTGTCTTCTTCTTCCTGTAAGGTGAAATCAAAATATGCAGCATTAACTTGATCAACAAAAGAATAGTCTTTAGAAACAGTAGTAGTATAAATAGTTTCAACATTAAAGATTGAAAATTCTATTGTTTCTCCCAAAACAATCATGCTCAGTTTCCTATTCTTCACATCAATCAAGGTATTGATAATAGCCATAAGGCCTCCCTAGTAATATGGTGTGCTCCTTCCTTTGCTCTTTAACCTCCCCCATATTTAGGACTACACAGTCTACAGGAACAATCAATCATCCAACATTTACTAACACATTCTCCATTATTCATTTCGGATAACAAATTGATCTATTAGATAATTGCAAACACATGTTTATAGGTCTTAACTATCCTAGATCCAATTTTTGGGACATAAGGTTTATACTCACCGCAAGGTCAAGCATACCCTTAACCTCGTCACTATTACTCATTGATATTTGTACAAGAAAACTCCCTGGGTCTTTCAATTTAATGGGTAATTGATGTTAAAGCATTGCACTTGCAACCTCTAAAACTATCACCTTCTCGTTTAGCTCAAACTTCTATTTTTTAGTGCTTAGCTCCTTGAAGAACTTCACAAAAGTTGGAAAAACATATTATATAGATCAGAAATTTGCTTATCTTTTTTCAATTCCTTAAGGCGGCTTGGATATAGGAAAAGAAGTAAAATAGATTTTAAGATCCTTGAAAGGCAATTCAAAATGGAGTTAGTATTTTGGTGATGGGAATTCAATTCTTAAAGCTTATATGGATGCAAATATGATTAAAGATGCTGATGAAAGAAAATCTACTTCAGTTTTTCTATTCAAATTTATATGGGGAGCCATTTTATGGAAATAAAAGCTACAAAAGTATGTAACTTTATCTATGATTAAAGTAGAGTATGTAGTTATAGTGGAAGCTAGTAAGGACATGATTTAGTTAAAAAGATTCCTTTAAGGCCCTGTTTGGTTGGCACGAATTGTTGATTGGGAAAGTAATCTTTTTCCTAAAATTTAAATTATTACGTTTGGTTCGTTTTTCTGAGTAGTTAGGAAAGTAAAAACTTTCTTAATTTAGGAAAAATAGTAGCACTTTCCTTGGATTCTAAATCCCAATATCCTCTTGGTATTTAAATTACTTTCCTCATGAATTTAATCTAAAAATTATACTGGTCAATTTAACCATTCCTTCTCTCTCAACTCTACGAATTTAAAATATATAGATTTCAAATAAATTTTGATTTAATAATTAAAAATATATAAAATTAAATTTTAGTTTA
>JAOQMP010072754.1:3150-35763 GCA_027563575.1 Erythroxylum pedicellare | reverse complement strand
GGCCTAACTTTTTAAGAGAAAATTGAGCACCCACCCTCTTCATTAAAATCAAAGTTATGTTCTGGTCTATTAAATCTTATCTCCACATCACTTAAGTACATTGAACAAAATGTCAAGCATTAATTTGCTATATAAGTCTTTGTAATAAACCCTTAAGGTCGAGCTCTATTACGTACATAACACTTAAGAGAGCATAAAAACCTGAACAAAATATATAATATTTAGAATTGTTACTAACAAATAACTTTGAGCAAAGTAAAAGTTAAAGCATAATTACTTTTAACCGAGAACATCCATTAAAATTGAACCATTGTACAAAGTTGTGCTTCATATGGTAAGTGAATTGCCAGATGAACCATAACATCAAAAAACAATGGAGGGAATACTAGTTCAAGCTTATATAAAATTAAAGCTATGTCTTTCTCCATCTTGTCAAGCTCTTCAACTTTAAGTGTCTTACAATATAATTGCTTAAAAACCCTCCCAATTGAGACAAAGTTACGGAAACATCCTTTGGCAAGCACCCACGTATTCCAATAAGAAGTAATCGTTACAAAAGTAAATAACAATTATGGCTTTTTAACCCTAATATTTTCCCTCTTTAACATTCACACAACGACCTATGTTTGATGCATACTCATCAGGAAACTTCATTGATTAGAGAAACTAATAGAAAGATTGGTCCTCCTTCTTATCATGTTATAACAAGTAGGGGACATAATGTATGACCCATCATCTCTTCTTTTCAAATGCAAGTCTTTTCTAATATTCATGTCTTCCTAGTCAACTCTAGCCTTAATTGTGTCTTTCGATTTCCCATCAATTCCCATCACAGTTCTTAAAATATTCTCACAAATATTTTCTCAATATGCATCACATCAAGATTATGCCATAATAGTAATTCCTTCCACTATGACAAATTATAAAATATTCTTTTTTGGTCCAATTGAATTCAACGTCGTTTCTCTTTTGCTTTCTATTACTCAGGTGTTTCCCAGGTGTAATGTCACCCCAATGTGATAGCTGGTAAATAATATCATCACCACAAAACTGTAACGGAGCTTTACCTAATTTTGCTTTGCCATTAAACAATTTACTTCTTCGTCATCTATGCCCATGTTCCAAATAATGAAGATGACCCGTATAACATATTTTACTTTGAAGCCTCATTGATTAAGTTTGATGATTACAGACAGGACAAGCTACATACCCTTTAGTGCTCCACCCAGACAAATTCCCATAAGTTGGGAAATCATATATAGTCCACAAAATAGCAGCATGCATTCTAAATGTTTCCCTTTGAACAACATTAAAAGTTTGTATTCCAAACTCCCATAGATTGTTTAAGTCATCAATTAATGGTTGCATCTAGACATCGATATCCTTACTATGAGCAGTAGGACCTGGAGTAAGCAAACACAATAACATAAAAGGCTCCTTTATACACTTCTATGGCGGTAAATTGTAGGTCACTAGAATAACCGGCCACATGATGTATGAAGTACTCATATTACTAAAAGGATTAAATCCATTTGAGACCAATCTAAGTTGAGCATTACGATAATTATCTGCAAACCATGAAAACTTTTTATCAAATTCTTTCCGTGCCATTGAGTCTATTGGATTACACATAATGTTATCATCAATGCATTTCTCTTTATGCCTTCTCATATCCATCACTATTTTTTGATATAAAAAGTCTTTGTAGTCGTGATTTAATAGGAAAGTATCGAAGGATTTTATTCAGTATCCTTTTTTGTCTCCCATCGTCCACTTGCCATCTTGATGTACCACAAATCGAACACTCCTAAACATCTTTACTTTCCTTCCAAAATAGATCATATTCATGAATTGAATTATATCCTAATCCAAGGTCCCTTAACAATTTCTTTGCATCATAGTAAGATTTTGGCAATTTGTGTCCAACAGGTATTGCATCATTAAGTAAGTCAATTAACAAGTCAAAAGACTTGTTACTCCATTTATTATATACCTTTAAATGCAACAACTTGATAATAAAAGATAGTTGTGAGAAATTTGAGCACTCTGGATATAATTCTTCTTGAGCAACTTTCATTAACTTCCAAAAATTATCTTTAGTTATACTACCAATTATGTTAGGCATACCTATTTCATTCATAATCTCCATATAATTCCCATAATCATCTAACGTCTCGTCAATGCCATCATCACCATCGTCATTAACATCATAATCATCTACATCATTATTGTTAGTATCATCATAACTTGTACAACTTGTAACACCACTTTTACTACAACTTGGTTCCTTACGTTCACCATGATAAAGCCATGGACTATAAATTTATTTATGCCTCGGATTAGTAAGTGATTATATACCACATCTTGACTTTGAAAGTTAACATTTAAACAATCAATGCAAGGACAACGAATACAACATTCATCACCCATTCGATGTTATAGAAATTGTAATAAACTCTTAACTCCTTCTATATATTCAATGGATCATTTCCGATGAGACATCCAACTTTTATCCATACAGCTATACAATTAAAGAAGATAACTAAATTATTTAATGCATTTCTAGTACAATTTTAGGGTACAATTAAAGTTACTATTAATTAAGGTATGTGGCATTGTTTATACCTGTGAATCGAGAAAGAGACTTCTCGTTGTGGCTCCTAGGCTTGTGAAAATTTTCACCGATAAGCCTTATCGGAGCTGCATCATTGGTTTCCAACTTATATACCATCTAATGTTATAAGAATATTACAAACCAGTACACTAAACCAACACATCATTTACATTAAAACAAAACCAGAACACATCCTACTTGAAGTTATACAAACAAAGTTCGTAATAAAAGAAACACCACGGTATGTGGCATTGTTTATACATGTGAATCGAGAAAGGAACTTCTCGTTATGGCTCCTAGGCTTGTGAAAATTTTCACATATAAATCTCATTGGAGCTGCATCACTGGTTTCCAGCCTATATACCATCCTAAGGGTTTATTATGCCTCAATGGTTCAAACAATACCCTTATTAAATGCAATCATCATTCAATTGTTACGTGACAATAAAAGTTACTACTAATTAGAACTTTATGTTAAATCAAAACTGTATGTTATGATCAATGATACTCATAATATCACAAATTTTTTCTCACAAATACTCTAATTGGTAAAGCAAAACATATTGTAAATGGGCTGGATGATTTACTTGGATCGATAGACAACTACAAACTAGAAAGAAGGAGGATGTCGAATGATTATTGATGCTCTTCAACATATAACAGAGCCTGCAAAACAAGAGAATTTCATATTTAATATAATAAAATTGTTCTTTATTTCTCAATATTAAAAGAAATTATTATTAACTGTAAATATAGTTGCAAATTACAATATAGTTCATCTTGTATTCATTTATTGGTAATTAAAACAATTTCAACTTCAAATTTTATATGCATAGTATATGTCCAAGTCTTCGATGAGAAGAGTAACTACATCCATATATGCATATCATAGCTTTCATCTTTCTAAATCGAGAAAAGTAATGGATGATAAAACTACATCCATATAAAAGCCACATTACTTAGGAGTTAACTAAACTTCCTAAAGGATAGAAGAGCATTTGAATCAATGAGTCTATAAGACAAAATTAAAACAAAATGGTTTGACATAGTCAAAGTGTGCTTAGTAGCAAAACTCTTTTAGTAAGAATTTCATGTTGATTACAAGAAACTATTCACACTAATTATGTAGCATAATTATATTTGTAGTTATGTTAGAAACATATAATTCAAGGTATATGTATTTGTTTATCAATACCCTAGCTATATTAAAGTTCGACAAGAAAGAAAATTACATGTATTAAAGAAGACTTTATAAGCACAATAATTTTCTCCACCACAAATTTAAGAAAACTATTCACATTTAACATGATACCATTGTGAACCCACATTTCAACATTTCAAATTTAACAAAACATATTGAATTTAAACATGAAAACATTGTAAAAAATGATATCAATATCATTCAGGAATTTTTTTCAACACCTAATGTGTAGTCACATATCAACCTAAATTAACAAAAAACTTCATTATTTTCCCTTTCTTAAACCATAATAGCACATATCCACTACATTTCAACCTTTATCATTAGTAAATATCATAAATAACTCATCATTTCGCATAAAAAATACCCATGGTTATCAACATATTCATTCGGTGTTTATTGTGAGACACCACTCACCAGTTAGAGACAAAGCACAAGGAGACGTGGATGACAGAGAGAGGAGAAGAAAGTTTAAAAATCGACAGTGGGTGTGAAACAGTTTTGACAATGGAGCATCTATGGAGAGGAATGGACAAAAATGAAAAAAGAGGGAAGAAGAGACGTGTTTCGTGAGTCTATGTAAATAAGTGTTGTAAATTCTACAATATTTTCTATCAAACTAGATAAACGTCACCAATACTAAACTTTTTTCATAAAATTTTTTATTTAGGTAAAATGATTAATATAAAGTACTCATATTACAATCAAAATTTTTATAATATTTGTTTTACAGTTATATATGCAACCAATCATTAACATCATGTTTGGATATTATTAATATTTAATGTTGATTGCCATTTTCAAAAGAATATTGGAAAATATTGTCGTCTAGTTTTTATTTCTTATAAGTTAACTCAACACTATTTTCAAAGAATATTTTATAAGAAGTGAACATTCATACAATCAAATTCGTTCACTTAATGTAATATTTAGCTAATTATGTGTAATAAACTTATAATATTATTATAAATCAATGTGATTAACTTATAATATTTTCAAACATTATTATAACAGTCATTGAGGTATCGTAATAATAATTTTTTCCCTATATGTAATAATAATTATCTTACATGAAGGTGACAATGAATATGGCAATGTATTCAACTTGGCAATGATTTTTTGTTTCTAACAACGTTGTACTATATTTCTTCCGAAAAAATGGAAAACAACATCGTTTATCTTAAAAAGAATCAATGTTGTTTTGTATTAGGTTTTTATCACTACTTCAACAAACATCTCTTCATTTTTTTGTTAGCCATCAACATTCCTCTATATTCACAGTTCAATAACCATTGTCCCCTCTCTTGTGCTCGTCCTCTGTATTGTGGTCATCACCATCGAAGGATCGTCCTTAAATATATTGGTATTGTTCTTTTTTTTTTCTATTTTCAAACCCTCTATCTTGTGCTAAGTTTAATTTATACCTTTAAGTGTTTATTGTAAGTTCTAAATTCTACATTTGTTGTATGGGTTGTGTTTGTGGTTATGTTTTGAAGATGGTTTATTGTCTTCCTTTTTTATTTGTATATGGGTTAACTTATTTTTATGACCTTTAATGCTTCCCTCAAGAAAGCTTGCTAACTATTTGATGAAAGGTCTGAATGAGTAATTAACTTTTTTTAAATTTGTATTAATAGTAATATATCCCAATATAGATAATACTATATTTCTATAAATCAAGAACATAGTCATATGTAATCTACTTTAAATTCTAAAATTTTGATATGATACAAAGTGTAAATAGATTGCTGTTATTTTAATAAGGGTAGCATTCATCTCATTAGGCAGATAGAAGATGTATAAGTACCAAAATATATTACTTTAACTTATCATTGAAATTGGAGTTGAACATAATGAATTTTATTTTAAATTCACATTTATATAATATAACTCTTAACATAATTAACGAAGGAATGTCAACATAGCAACTAGTTTATGATGGTAGAAATTCATTCTGTTGGGAGAAATGTAGGAAATTTGTCCCTACTGAAGGAAAATACAATGTAGAACAAATCCCCTCTTTAGACACTAATAATCATTTGCCATCTATAGCCGATCTTCTTCTTTAAGGTTTTCAACATCATCCAAACTATGTCACTTTCCTTATTATGTAGATCTCATTTCCTGTTATGAAGCTATTATATATATTCACATTTGATAGTATATACTATATGTTATGTTAAGCTTCCTTTAATCTTCAAGATAACATCTATGGCCATAGAGGTGGGGGAAATGTCACAAATGTCTGTAAAGGATTAGATAAATCGGTTGTTTTGGAAAACTCATCGATTCCAAAGACTTGGTATGCTCATTCAGGTATGCATATGTTCTAATTTGGGTTTTCTAAATGGTTTCACTAAACTAGCAATCTAAGTTTTATACTGATTGTGTTTTAGGTGAAATGCATCATACTGGCAGTTCATCCATAGAAGTTGTCTTTCATAATAAATCTGAGGACTTATTCACTGTATTCTCTAGAAGTTTAGCTATAGTGAACAAGCTAAAGAGGGTGTTAACAACCCTACACTTGAGGGAAGATCTTTCACTATTTCAATTGGTGCCTTCGAACTTGCAAGAATCCTTATCGGGAATCTAGATATAGGAAACTCATTTACCTTTACTAACTCTCATGTCACTTGGAATTCAGAAAAACAAATATATTATTATCATTTGTCAATGGAATCAATTGGACTCAGATTTAAACTTTACTAGTTAGGGGTAAGGCTGCGTATTATTTTTGTTGTTATTGTTGTTGATCTATGTTTGTAAGAATTGTTAATCTTCTAATTAAATATTTGTACTACTTACCATATATCATTATATTGATTAATACTACTTTTTTATATATAATTATAATATTTTTAATATTATTAAAATTAATCATTTCTAAAATATATTTACTTTTCATATTTTAAATAACTTACCATGTGTTTTTCAGCAATATGTTTTAAACATTGAAAACAACTTTACAACAAAACATATCTTAACTAGGATAGATTATAAAAATCTCAATTATAATTAACATTAACTTCGATTATTACTTAATATTAGCAAACTATCTTCCAAATACTATTAATTTTTAATGATATTATCACATATAAAATTTCATCAATATTCACATAAAAATTTTCAAAAATATTATAAGAACTAGTTTTAGCGATGAAATAATAGACCGTCGTTATATCCAACCTCATTAGCGAGGAATAAAGAAAAAAGGTCGCAATATGTCTACCAATCCTCGACACTAAAGAAACTCATCGCCAAGCTTTACCGACAAAGTACAATAATCGTCGTCAATAGTGAACATTACTTAACATTTAAACATTTATTGTCGCTCCATATTATCTTAGCTCGACCTTTTGCGAAGATTCACCAAAACGTCAATAAAATTTAATTCAATTTGTGACTCAATTTATTTTTTTTGTTGCTATTTTTCTAAGCAATTGTCAATGTTTTACTAAATCGATGCTAATCATATTGATTTGTCCCATATACATAGATAAAAATTTCTAGTCATCGATAATTATTTCTTTTTTGCGACAGAAGTACCTTAACGTTGTTAAAATGTGTTATTATTGCAACGAAATTCTAAAAGTCTCGTAACGTTGTTTCCCCTTTTCGACGTTTTCCTTAACCATTGTAGATTCTTTAACTTTTAGTGATGATATTTTTATGCGTCGTCAAAGGGACATTTCTAACAAAGATTTGTATTTCGTCGCCATAGAAATCGTAGCCAATACACATGTCTATTGTAGTGAGATATGTGCTAAGCTATTTTATTGATTAATTTTAGGTATTATTTGTAATTGTATAAACTTGGACTTCTTTGGAATTTTACTATGCTTAGTTATCTATCTCATTTGGGACTCTTATGTGAAGATTAAAATCCTAATGAGGTGATTTTTGGACTCTTATTTTGACAGCTTATTTTGGGATAATGACTATCTAACGAAGCATAAATTTTGGAGATTTGATTTGATTATTTACAGCTGTAGTGTGATTGGGATTTATGTGTTTTATGGGCTAAATTTTTGTCATTTTTGGTGTGAAAAATGATAGGTAACTTATAACTTGGCAACTGTGATTGTTGGGGCAATCTTGGATCATTTTTGTAACTATTTTTGTTAGATACAATTCTGATTTGATGCTGTGACTTTCTGTCAAGGTTTCATAACCTTGTTCCTAGGTTCATTGTAGATCATATGTATTTTTTGTAGTACACATTCTTCTGTTTTGAATAACTATTGAGGGTTGTTTGTGTTGTTGATCACGTTGGTTTTTATCAGCTGCGTATTCTCCATCTTTGCATGACAACATAGGGTTATGTGATCATTGATTTTATGTGATTTTGGTAGCTACATTTTCTTCTATTTTTAAATAACCATTAAGAGCAATTGGGCAGCTGGTTTTTTCTGGGGTTGACGTGAATCTTTGGTGGCTAATAGTTGTTTTTTATCAAGTGTTAATTTGTGGTTGTTGGTTGTGATTTGTGGGGTGCGAAAACTTTAGAAGTTTTTGTGATTATTGCAACTGTCACTTATGATTGATGGTGAAATTGTTGTTAGGCTGATTGAGTGTTAATCATGGGTGTTTTTGGTGGTTGTCAATAGCGATGGTGGTGTGCATAAAATTCTAGCAAGTATTGTGGATTTTACAGCTATGATGTTTGCAACATTTCGGTGATTACAAGTTTGTTTTTTTAGTGGTTTTTTTGCTACTGTGCGTGGGATTTTCCAGTGACGATATTGAAACTTCATAACAAATTTTTCAGTGGATAACTTCCTATTCTTTTGTTAACAAAGATATATTGTTAAGGATTTTTTGAACCACTTGAGTTTTTTTATTGTCATCTTTATTATCGAACATTGTTAAAAAAAATCCTCTATTGAGGTTAACATAAAGGGGTCGTATTATTGGGTGTGATTTACTTTCACGGGTAGTGAGGACGAGGGATAGTGTTAAGGATAGGGTGAGTTGGCTCTATAATGCCTTGAGTAAAACTATTATTGTATACAAGTGAAAGTTGTTTAACTTAGGTGAGGGCCCTGTAAATATAGGCAAGGTGTATCGAATTGCATTACTAAATCTCAGGCGTTGATTTGTTTATTTTGTGTTTAATTTTTTTTGTTTATGCTAGAAAATTTATAAATTAATGATACAATTACTTTACATAAAGCAACCACATATACAGTTCAAAGTAACTACGGCAAAACTAAGTTTTTTCGAAACTACATCCTTTCTAACTTTCTATTGATATCAGAGAGGGTCACAGAATCAGAACTTGGTGCATCAACTTGGTGTAGATCCTTGTTTCGCAATTATGGCTATAAGGGATTGGACACATATCATCAAGACCACATAACATATAAGATCCCCCTTGGAACAAACATCCAAATAAACAATAATCCCAAATAACCAATTATCTAATCATCCAAATTTCTCTCTCTTGGGACAAAAAGATGCTAAAAAGTAAGACTAATAGTCACACATATACCTTGAAATCTCCCCCTGAATGAAACAGTCACAAAAAATAATATGATGTCTCCCCCTTGGGATAAAACAATGCCAAAACAAAGAATGCCTTCAATGTGATCAATCTTAATGAATAAAGAAGCATAAAAACTCAGCAATAGGTGCAGCAGAAGAATCACAAGCATGTAGTGCAGCGATAGAAGGCCAAGATGACAATTTGCCACCGGTTAAAACACTAGTCAACATATTATTACTCATGTCAAAGCCATCCACATACGACTGATTAAATTTGTAAACCCTGAAAATGCATGCAACGAATCAGAATCAAACTTAATCGATCCCCCCTCATATAAACCATGTGAAAGCATATTGAACAAACTCATACAACCCACGATATAGAGAGAAACCAAGATAAAACTTGAGAGACCTAAATCAAAGAAAACTCAAATCTTCCTAAACGTTTACAACCAAACATCAACATTTTCTCGATATAACTCTATAAATAAAAATACAAAAGAAAAACTCTCAAATCATCAAGTAGAGCCTTATTCTCACATCAAATATACTATTCAATAAGGAAAAGTTAAACACACACCAATCAACTAAACCTTAGAAAACTCATAAATCAAAAACTAAAAAATTCTATATATTAACTCCTTTGAGCACTTTTTTTAAAACAATAAAATATACTTAAAAAATTTAAAGCACACAATCCCTGTGTCTCTCAAAGAAATTCAAACCTAGCCTTATTCCTCTTCACATCATCTCTATTATCAAATGTCTAGTTGATTTCTTTTCTAGTAATAACTAACTGTAGATTTGGACAATTTCTAGTATTAACTCCCCTGCATGTCTGTTCTGATGTGTAAGGCTAATTTTTTTTAATCCAAGTTTGCTTTAGTAACATTGGTTGCCGCTGAAAGTTCATTGAAGAGTGTTTAGATTTTTGATTTTGAGCCATTTGAAATATCATTTGTAACAACTTGTAACTTTTCAACATTATATGCCTGATAACCCATGAAAGTGATATGTAGGTATAAATTTTCATTTTGTCCTCAAAGTTTCTCTTTGGACAGACTGGTTGTACAGTTTTTCTCATCATTTGACTTAGAACATTCACCTTTATAGCTAATGCCTTGAAAGTCTTCTTTAATCTTACTAATTTTCAACAATTGTTCTAATTTTTTGGTACCTCCATTTAACATTTTTTTAAAAATTGAAAGAAATTCTATTAATAATAACAAAAGCTATAGCCACTTAAAATGATTTACATTGTTAATTTGTACTTAACACATACAAAGGTTATAATAGAGAGCTAAAAATCACAAGGTTAAGATTAAATCATAACATCCAGATGTTCTGTGTTTGTTGTGAGCTATGATCACTACTCGAACCTGATAGGTATAGATTACATTGTATTTTTATAGGTAATTTGACATATGTTTAGTGGTTAAGTTGATTGTTTAGTGTGTGTTTAGCTTAAGAATTGTGTTAGTTCATAAACATTTGTGTTTTAAGTGTTATTTAGGTGAGAACATGTTTTTGAGCTTCAATTATATATATATGAGGTGCCATGATGTTACTTAGGTGAGAACATGTTTTTGAGCTTCAATTATATATATATGAGGTGCCACGATGAATTTGTTAGTGTTTCAGGACATTTGAAATAGTTTTGGAGGAGACCCTAACTAAAACACAAGGGCACGATCGTAGGGGACCTACTATGATCGTGACAGAAACACCAACATAAGGCCACGATCTTGGAAAATATGTCGTAATCATGGAAGAAGCTCAAGCATAGGGCCATGATCGTAGGGTATTTGCCACGATCATGATAGAAAGTAGTGGACGATCGTGGCCTATGTGCAGACAGACGCGGAGTCATTTTTGGATTCAAGTTTTTTAGGGACATTTTGGACCTTGGAAAAACACTAGGGTTACCTTAATTGGTAAAGACTATAAAAGGATTATAATAAAACCAAAAAAGGGAGTCTACATTCTACTTACATTTGGAAACCCAAAAGAGAGAGAGAAAGAATAGAGAGAGAGAAGAAGAAGAAGAGGAAGACGAGGAGGGTTCCGACGCTGAAGCTTCCCTGAATAGGTGATCTCCCGACACCGCTGCTTTCCCGAATCATCCAATTTGAGCTTCATTTCCTCCCTATTTATCTTTTTATTCATTTAATGTGTAAGATTGAGATGAGTTATATAGATATGGATTTTGAGTTGTATATGATGTTCTAACTTTTCCTTTGGGATTTTGCTTATTTTTAATGTTAATCTAGTTGAATTGTGTCTCCTTGATTTAGGTGTTATGATTGATTAATGTATTTGCATGTTTTAGTTACAAACTGAGAGGGTGAACCAGATAAAAATGATTAGATTGGATTATTGAGATTTAGGCAATTTAATTGACCACTTAATCAATTTAGTTAGTAATTTTATGGAGAGAGATCCTGTGCAAGACCCGATTGTTTATTAGAGAGCTTTAGAACTAATTAGAATTGTGGGTAATTTGAAAATTGAGAGATTGCAAGTCCATAATTCGATTAGGGTTTACAGTTTACGAAATAGTTATAACTTGAGAGAGAGTAATCAACCCTACGATCGTCTAGAACTGACACCCCATAAATACATAAAAGGCTAGATTAACATTAATGATAGGTAAAACCCCCTCTCCCATAACTTGATTAATTCTCTTATGGATTTCCATTATTACATTATTCAATTGTTGCTAGTTTATTTTGATTTAGTTTACTTTTTAGTTATTATTCAAATTTGAGTCTTAAACAAAGCACAACCTGAATTAAGTGGTGCCTAAGAATAGTCACTGTAGGACGATATCTACTTTTTACTACAAGTAACGACCCATATACTTGCAATTTTTAGCATAAAACAAGTAATTGGTTTTGCAATCAATAGAACCTAATTGACAATGTGTTCTACTATCTGATATTTATCTTCCTGAACACCTTTGTATATTCTCCTATTTCTCTCCCTCCATATGGAGTAGAAGCCAGTAGTAAACATTGTTTTGATAATTGTTCCATTCAGTTCTCTTGGCTTGCTCCTGACAATGATCTTATTAAAAGTCTCCCTTCATTCAAAGGTAAACCTGGGATGATGTAGCATATGCATTATCCTACCCCATATTGCCTTAGTATAGCTATGTTCAAAGAATAAATGATTCCTAATTTTCATTACATGTTTACTTCCTCAATCTTATTGATTAGTGTACCTGTTGGTTTTGCTTCTCCTGATGGTTGGTCGAGTAACAAAAATGTTGTTTTTTCCGGTACATCATTATGGGTTGGATTAGTCTTTCTAATGGGATCATAATTTCTAAACCATCTATCTTTGGTTCTGAGTCTATTTTTGATTACCAGCAAAGATAATATTGAAGCTTTTAGGTCTAATGACTGCCTCCAAAGGATATCAAACCATGGTACCAGTTCAGCATTAGATGCAAGTAGCTTATGAAAGGAGCTATGAAGAAAAGTATCTCTTAGGTAGGCATCTAAATAATGTGGTCCTCCTACTTCCTCAGGAATAGTAGGCAAGTAATTTATGAGTAAAGAGAATCCTCAAAAATTGCTCTTCCAATCTCCATTGTGGATAAGTGAAGAGACCCTTGTATTGAGTGGGATACGATTATTGAGATAAGCTATAAGACGTCCAATTATCGAACCAAAACCAAATGTTTTCACCATCCCCTAGTTGATGCTTAATGTAAGGGTAGACTAAGTCTCTCCAATTAAGGATGTGATTGAAAGTTCATGAATATTCTCTAGAATTTTCAATTTGCCAGAAATTTGGTTCTTTTAAATGGTATTCATTCACCCATTTGATCCATAAAGCTTTTTTATCGGTGAAGAGTCGCCATATTCTTTTGCATAAAAGAACCTTTTGCATTTGTGATGATACCGAGTCCCCTTTTCTTCTTTCGTAGAGTAATCTGCTCCATTTCACTTTGGTATTCTTACTTTCTATTTTTTTGGCCCATAAGAAATCTTTTAAATTTCTATTAATTTCCTTGATCACCCTCTTAAGCAATATAACATGTGTAGACCAATAAATATGCAAGTTGTTTAATACCGACGTGATGAGAGTCAATTTAGCTACAATGGAGAGAAAATGATTATGACAAGTAGTGATCCTTTCTTTAATCTTCTCAATCAAGGGGATGAAATCTAAAAATTTTGGCTTGGTGGTGCTGATTGGAACTCCCAAATATTTAAAAGGAGGAGTGTGCACTCTAAAGCCAATAATAATACTAATGTCCTCTTTTTTTTGAACATATGAGGATATGTACACATTGCTCTTCTCTATATTCACCCTTAGGCTAGACCATTTTGAAAAAATACACAGTAGGTTTTTTAAAATTATGATGGAATGAGTGTCTACAGTACTGAGTATCATGAGATCATTAGCATAAGTTAAATTTGTCAATTTGATCTCTTTACATTTATGGTGAAATTTAGAAAGCAATCCAGAAATTCCTTCCATTGCTAGAGCAAATAGGTAAAGGGAAAGAGGGTCCCCTTACCTAATACCTTTGGTTGGTGTGAATGATAATGAAGGAACACCATTCACCATTACACTGAAAGAGGATGTTTGGATGTAAGCCAATATCTAGTGTCTGAACTTAGAAGGTAAACCTGCAGCTTTAAGTCATTCTTGCAAGAATCTCCAACTGATAGTATCATATGCCTTGAAAAAATTAATTTTCCTTAGACAGTTTTTGATAGGCTTCCTTGAGTGGTATTCCTTTAGTAACTCCTGTAAAAGGTGTATATTTTCTCCAATACTTCTCCCTGGTAAGAATGCTCGTTGTGCCATATGTATCACTCATGATAGAACTGGATTCAGCCTTATAACAGGAAGCTTAGCAATCACTTTATAAACAGTAGTGCAACAAGATATAGGTCTGAATTTAGTAATAGAAGATGGTTGCCTCTTCTTAGGAATAAGACAAATGAATGTATGATTTACCTCTTTGAGCAATTTTGTAGATGCGAGAACTCTAGTACAACCTCAATAAAAAGTGACCCAGTAATCTCCCACGTGGTCTAAAAGTGCAGTGACCAAATGGAGCTTTTGATGGATGAAGGTTGAAAAGTGCATTTTTGACCTCCTGTGAAGTAAAAGGATTGGTCAATTTGTCATTAAGCTTTTGGTTTAAAGAAACCTCAAACACACCTTTGACATTAAAACCCTGAAGTGGGATGTCTGATGTCCCCATCAGTTTCTTGAAATAGGTCCGAATTGAATTGCTTAATTCCTATTGACCTATGATCAAATTACCATTGATATCGTGTAATGCTATTATGGTATTCACATTTCTTCTAGACAACAAAGAAACATAGAAAAATTGGCTGTTGGAATCTCCATTTTTGAGCCAATTCAGTCTTGCCTTCAGCTTGAGGACCAAATTGTGGAAAACCAATTGTTCTTGATATTCCTTTAACCATCTGTTTTCAACAGCCCTTAGGTCATTATCCATAGGCTGAGTGTAACAAACTTCCTGTGCTTTAACTAGTTTCCTCTTGAATAAATCCAAATCTTTATTTTTCTATCACACTAGTAATTTAATAGCCTGCTTGACTATTTTGAGTTTTTGCATTAGCTGGTAGGCCTTAAAACCTTGCACTTCATGACTCCAAAAACTATATATAGGCTCAAGAAATCCTAAATCTATGTAACTCCATTGAAGAATCTGAATGGAGTTCCCATTCCAATCAGTGGCACCAC
This sequence comes from Erythroxylum pedicellare, assembly GCA_027563575.1. NCBI lineage: Eukaryota > Viridiplantae > Streptophyta > Magnoliopsida > Malpighiales > Erythroxylaceae > Erythroxylum > Erythroxylum pedicellare. The sequence goes on along the minus strand of JAOQMP010072754.1, from coordinate 20,725 downwards.
GTTTTGGATAAGTATATATGAATGATCTGATAGGATATTGTCTCCAAAGGATACAAATGATTGTGGGAATTCACACAACCATCTTGGGTTCACAATTTCTCTATCTAGCTTTTTTTAGATCAACCACTCATCGTGTTGCATATCAGTCCAAGTAAATATTTTCCCCATTTCTCGTAAATCAACTAAATCTACCAGCTGAAAAAATTGTTTTAACTCTTTGCTAACTCCCATTTTGTATCTAGTACCTCCTTCAACTTCACTCGAATTCAAAGGCTATTTAGGAACTGGACATTCTATTTTGGAGTAATTGCATATCCCTCCATAATTTATCCCTCTGAAAAGCAAAATTTGAGGCATAAATAAGAGTAACTTTAAAAGAATTAGGATTAGCTCAAATTTGGCAACATAGGTGTATAAACTGGTCACCTTGATCGGTTTGCTTTCACCTCAATGCAATAAGAGTTGTATACACAAACAATGCGGCCAATGTAATGATGAGAGTGATTCATTACCTACTTCCATTTAGTAGCCAAAAATTACAGTTCTGACTTAGTATAAGAGGCTTTGATTTTTGTCTCAAGTAGACCTACCAAAAATGATTTCTTATCCAGCACTAACTCGTTTACCAAGGATTGTTTAAGAGGGTTATTCAACCTTCTAGTATTCCATACTAAAATCGTCATCTAAGGGGAATATCCCTTCAGTTTTGCTCTCCTTTAGGCTGATCTTTTGCTAGATTTGGGGATGACTATACTAATCCCTCATTCCTTGAATGCTGAAGTTGTATCTGCTATAATTGTTGTGAAATTTCATCTTACAGTTGTTGCACAACCATGTTTTGTACTTCAGCCACCACTATCTCTACTGACGGAATCTCAGTTGAGCTACTATCATTTTCTAAACAACCTTTTAACTGTTGGAGGTTAGTGTGGTCTACGGTATTAAAGGTGGAATTCATTATTCTTCTATCCTTGGATGGTGTATCCATTGTCTCCATACTCCCATTAGTATTTGACTGTATCATCTTTGGAGTTTGTGGGATATTCTCAAATTGCATTACCTCAATCGTCAGAGTACGACCCAATACTGTCTTAGTTGATGGTAATTTTAGTAGTATATTGTTATTTTCTTACTTGTCCTCTTACTGGTTCTATGTGTTGTTTTGATAGTGCGTTGTAATGCTAGTCAAAATAAAATAACTAGACCACTACTATAGCAGTGATGAGTCTAGGTCGACCCCACAGAGAGTGTGTGTAAAGTTGTTGAAATGAAATTAGTCGGTGTTTAGGTTTTGGGGGCATTTTGGATTTAGAAAATAAGAAAATAAAATGAAACTAGACTAATAAAATAAATTAAAGAAAACATGTGAAAAAATAAAAGTAGGGAATTCAGTAGGGGCCCGGTTCTTTTGTTCAATCTCGGCCTACACTCTATTTAAACATATTTCATTGATTTGTTATTCTCTAGTCTCTCCTAGAAACTATTAATTGTGGGTTAATGATTAACCCAAGTTTTCCCTTAGGTAGTATTTAATCAAGATACGATTATTAATTAAACCTAATCACCGAATAACCTAGGATATAATGTTTAGATTTAATTAGGCAGTAATATTATGAATAAGAAAAATTGATTAATCAAGGTAATAACCACATACGATACATCATTTAACTTAGGTCATGTTATCCTTAATGATTATGAATCATTAGTCGCTACACATGAATTTCAACATAACAATTACGTATTATATCAAAATTCTAGCAATGAGTTTGCAATTAAGCAATTCAATAAATACATTAAAATCATCCTTTCACAATACCTAATGGGTTCATACATAAATAACCGAACAATAATGAAAATCTGATTATCCATACACAAAACCCAAAAAAATTAACCTAGGATAACATAATCAATTTCTAATGAGAGAACGAAATAACAAAAATAGTAAAATACACTTAACCCGGGTCATCGTCATTGATGTCACCTCCGAACAAGTTTCTAGAGACCCATAGACAGCTAGACATCTAGAAACTTATTAATGAACCTATTAATAATGTCCCTAACTGAAACCCCTTTCGGCTCTCTTCACTGCGCCTCCCTCTCTTCTGTTTCACGCTACTCTCTCACGCAACTCTCTTCTTTATTTTCTCTTTCACACTCCTATGTCATGCTACTATAGGTTGATGTGATGAATAAACACTCATGGACCATGCTATTGTTCATCTTTTTTTTAAAACCTATAGCCTTTCGTTCTTCAACGCTGCATTTAACGTAGCGTACGTATGCAATGCTAGCGTTTAACGCTAGCTTCCTTCTGCTTTGGGCTAGATTGCTCCCACCTTCCCACGTCGTTTTGGTCCTATATCTAGTTGCTTGTACGTCGTTTTAAGTTTGTGCTAATGCCTTCCTTTGTCCATTAATTGAATTACTAACTTATATGGCCATTAATTCACGTGAATATATGCATGAAATTTCCACGCATAATCTATGCAGCTCACATTCTTTTCTTCATGTCTTCATTTTTATTATCTTTTAATTTTCTTTGTCTCAGTCCATGATGACAAGTGAGTATTAATCTTCAAAAACGGACCAAATGTAGTATTTTTTACTCACTTTAATTTCTTTAGTTTCAAAATTTACCTAAAATTATATATGAATTAAAGTGAGTATCTTAAACATTGTCGTATCATTAATCGCTAAGTGTAAATAATTAAATGTAATAATAATTAAACACATATCAATTTCTCCCACACTTAGCTTTCGGCTGTCCTCGAGCAAAACCTCAAAATTAAGCTTATTGACCCAAAACATTGACTAAATTCCCATCTTTTCCAAGACCATATAATCATAACCAAAGATTAATAACTTTTAAAAATCATAGCAATAATTCAGCATTCAATGCTTCTACTCATGACCAATCAACATTCAATACCTTTAAAAAATGAGCAATCTAATGGTAGACTTAGAAATGTGTCTAAGTAAAATATATCTATAGGTACACTCAACACCATTCATAATCATGACAATCCATAACTTTGCATATCATTTCATTTCTCCATCACTATAATTCATATGCAAAATCATGAATCAAAGGACATTTTAGGGTTGTAATATGGGCAAGATAAAGTGAGATGTACTTAGGTCGAGTAGCAACACTTATCAAAAATTGGGTAATGTCAGCTATGACGAATGTAGCATTTATATTTTACAACCCCATTCAACTCTCACATGCCAACCACATGAAGCACATACCAATCCGAATGAATCACTTATACAATTTATGCCAACAATACATTGAAACCACAAGTGTGAACCTTCCAAGCCAACATCTACCTTATATTCAACATACTCAAATAATGCATTCATTACAACTCTAGGAAGATGCATTAATTATGAATAACTTTACAAACTCATATGAACTTCCTCCTTGATACATTTATTTAAACATTTTTTCATTCTTTTTCTTTTCCTTTCTTTCTTTCGTTTTCCATTTTCTTTTCTTATGCTTTTCTCTTTTCTCTCTTCTCTTCTTTTTCTTTCTTTTCCTTTCTTTTTTCTAACATTAAAAGAAACTACATTAACATGGGAATCTCAATGATAAGATATAAAATAACATCCCAAGATTATAACCAACCCTCACATATGTACACCCCCATACTTAGAATTTTGTACATCTACAAACTCAACAATCACAAATGTTCCACTAGCTTTATGGCTTGGGTAGGACATTTGGTTAAGTTTAAAAGCATAAAATGTGGTTTATACAAGAAGAAAGGAATAAAGCTCAAAGGGACTAATAAGGAAAAAACCATGTCAATAGGGTAGGCTATTTGACTAATGTAGTTCGAAAAAATAAAGAATGCCTAATCATTTCCATGTTAATGCGTGTGATAAAAATATGGTCACGAATAGAAATTCAAAGCAAAATTAAGATGTACATGTCATGAAGGTCACACACTATCAAAAGACAATGAGACTGAAATGAAGGTGTTAGTCTAATAAGGCTAAAAATCTCACCGGCTTTGTTTACCATTAGTTACTGCTCTTCTGAATATAATGCACATCGACCGACCAAAAAAGTAAAAATAAATGCTAAAGTTGCTATGAAAGTCTCTAGTCAATGCATTATCTACTTATGACTATGTAATCCCAAAAGCAACAGAAAATAAGAAAATATTTGTTTGTTTGTTTTGTTCTTTCTCTTATTTTAATTGAAAACTTAAAACAAGCAAGAAACAAACCAACAAAGAACACATATGCATATAAAAAGAAATGCAAAAATATAAAGAAAAGAAATTTACTTCCCTTGGGTTGCCTCCTAAGAAGCACCTTTGTTGAGGGTCGCTAGTTAGAATCCTTTTTTTCTTACGTGACAAAATTGTGATCTTCAGATATTACAGTTAGTGCCACTTCTACGCGAGGTTGTTCCGGATAAGGCCTTAGTTGATCATCATTCGCATTTAGAGTCCTACCTATAGTTAGACTTTCAATCTCTATTGAGTCCATGCTTTCTTGAAAGATCTCGAATGTTTCTTCACTTTTTTCTTCCTCGTTTACTTCCTCTAACCTGCTAGATAAAAGTAAGAGTCATTCTTAATAACAAAGTGGAACTCAGTATTTACCTCCGAGCTAAAAAATATAGCTTTTTCTGCCTCGAGCTCCTCCTCATCTTCTTTGACACCAACAATTCCTTAAGTATTGCTCTTAAAATTCTCAAGCTCCTCATCACTCTATAAATTTTACTCACAAACATCCATTGGGTACACCTCGGGTTGATACAGTTACTCCTCTTCGCTTTGCAGTTCTAGATGATTGATATCTCCCTACTGAGGCAATGCATGTTGCTGGAATTGCAGAGCATCCTGTCAGATTTGCTATACACCTTGCTAAAACAGCTATTGCATATTCTGTTGGAACTACTGCATATCCTGTTGAATTTAAAGATTGTTATCAGCCATAATATTAAGCAATTCTTCTAAAGATGTACCTGAGTTGTGTTGTCTCTTCGAAACTTAGGTGCTAGACCATATATTTTGTGGAAATTGCCCTCCATCCTCTTGGAATTGTAGAGTATTATGCTACAATTGCAAAGTATTAGCATTCACAATATTAATCAACTCTTCCAGAGATGGACCAGAGTCATGATAGGAAACTTCTGGTCTGTACGAGAATTGTTGTACATCCTACAAACTATCTTGGAAGTAATTCTAATGATTATCCCATCCATACCAAAAGTTAAGTTGATCAATCCAAACATTGTTATAGGATTGAGAATATGAGTTATAAAAGAAATTACTTCCGTCTATATCGAATTTTTTTAATTCACAAACATGAAACAAAAAATGAAAAGATCACGAAATATCTGAAAAGAAATCAATTACGAAAAAATATATACAAAACATCAATTAAAATCAAAAACAAAAATTGAAACACCACACTCCCTAGCAACAACATCAAAATTGATAGTGTGTCGTAATTCTAAACAAAATAAAATAACTAGACTACTATTACAATAGTGGTGAGCTTAGGTCGATCCCACAGAGAATGTTTGTAAAGTTGTTGAAATTAAATTAATCAGTGTTTAGGTTTTGGGAGGCATTTTGGATTTAGAAAATAAGAAAATAAAATGAAACTAGACTAATAAAATAAATTAAAGAAAACATGCCAAAAAAAGTGGAGAATTTGGTAGGGACCCGGTTCTTTGATTCAATCTCTGCCTACATCCTAATTAAACATATGTCATTGATTTGTTGTTCTCTAATCTCTCCTAGCGACTATTAATCATGGGTTAATAATTAACCAAAGTTTTCTCTTAGGTAGTGTTTAATCAAGATATGATCACTAATTAAACCTAACCACCTAAATAACCTAGGTTACAATCTCTAGATTTAATTAGATAGTAGCATTACAAATTAGGGGGACCAATTAATCAAGGAAATAACCATATATGATGCATTATTTAACCTAGGTCATGTTATCCCCAAAGATTACGAATCATTAGTCTCTACACATAAATTTCAACATAATAATTACGAATTATATCAAAAATCTAGCAATGAGTTTGTAATTAACGATTCAATGAACACATTAAAATCATCTCTTCGCAATACCCAATGGGTTCATACACAAATAACCGAACAATAACAAAAATCCGATTATCCATACATAAAACCCAAATCAGTTAACCTAGGATAACATAATCAATTCCTAATGAGAGAAAGAAAAAACAAAAACAGTAAAATACACTTAAACTAGGTTGTCAGCATCGATGTCATGTCTGAACTGGCATTGAGATGTTTAGACCTCCATGAGTCTCTCCCGAAAATATACTTTAGACCCCATTAATAATGTTCCTAACCGAAACCCCCTTTAGCTCTCTTCACTGCACCTTGCTCTCTTTTATTTCACGTTACTCTCTCACGCAGCTCTGTCTTCTCTATTTGCTCTTTCATGCTCCTATAGCTTGATGTGATGAATAAACACTCATGGACCACGCTACAGGTCATCTATGTTTTAAAACCTACGGCCTTTCCCCCTTCAGTGCTGCATTTAACGCAGCGTACGCATACAATGTTAGCAATTATTGTCATGCGTTAAACGCAAACGCTAGCTTCGTTTGCTTTAGGCTAGACTGCTCCCATCTTCCTATGTCATTTTGCTCCTACATCTAGCTACTTGAACATTATTTTAAGCTTGTGCTAATGTCTTCCTCTGTCCATTAATTGAATTACTAAATTACATGGCCATTAATTCACGTGAATATATGCATGAAATTTCCACACATGATCTATGCAGCTCACGTTCTTTTCTTCTTATCTTCATTTTTTTGTCTTTTAATTTTCTTTGTCTCGCTCTATGAAGACAAGTGAGTATTGATCTTCAAAAAATGGCCCAAATGAAGTGTTTTCGACTCACTTTAATTTCTTTGCTTCCAAAATGTACTTAACATTATATATGAATTAAAATGATTATCTTAAGCATTTTCGTATCATTAATTGCTAAGTGTAAGTGATTAAATGTATCAATAATTAAACGTATATCATGTTTCCTCCTACAAGTGTAGGTCTTCAAACTTCAGTTCCACAACCTACTATCTCCCTGGCCCCTTCGATAGTCTCCATGTCCCCAGTATGCACAACTGTTGCATTCCCTATATCCTTGGGATATACTTCAATCCCCAATATCTCCTTCTACCATTTAGTTTGAAAATGTCTTCTAGTAGGTTTTCATTGCTTCTTGGATAGGTTATGTTTCCATGGATAAGAAACCTTGATTTCTAATGGCACTTGCTCTCCTCTGTCCCCTAATTTCATTATTGTTAATATTTAAGGCAACTTCGAATTTTTTCCAATCTCAACATAGATCTTAACATACCCTATATGCTCCATATTTGATGTTTGTGAATCCATACGTAGAGGTTTACCCAATGAGCTGGCTAAATAGCTCAAACCCTTAACCGTTTAAAGTTCTAATGTTAAGTCATGAAATTGTACACATAGGGGAAATGCCTCAATGCAGTCACAATCAAACTCTATGTTCGGTTTCCATTTCCTAAGAAACGTAGGCTGGCCTTTAATATGCTAAGGACCCAATTCTATTATTTCAAATATATTACAATTAGTCATAAACTTAAAAAGAATCTTACGATTATCCATAAGCAAGGTTTTCTCCAATCCTTTCTTTGCCCATGCATGAATAACTGGGAAGGTTGGTTGTTTATTCCAAAAGAAACCAACCAAAGTCGTGGACCATGCCTTCACCCCTACATTAGACGCTCAATGGGAGGAAAAATCAGTCCATTCTTTAAGACTTCTGGATAATGCTTCAACTGAACTCGTTTTTGTTGGAAGTTAAGTTTGTTTTGCCAAGCATTGTAGGTTGGTGGAGGCATCTCTGCTTGTTTGGAGGTCAATGGAGGCGTCTTCATTTAGCACTCTTATTCCTTTTTTCGTATTGAATAGGTTCAATTTTGTTTAATCAATCTCATCTATTGTAGATAGCAACTTCTTCTCTAAATCTTGAATAATATTCTTCATAGAAGAGTTTTCCTTCTTTAGCTTTTCATTCTTCTTATACAATTTCACCTATTTTCTACACATTAATTCATAAGCTTTATAAATATCCTTCTTTTTTCATATGAATTGTTGTCATCACTATCATAATCTAAAATTAAAATTTGGACTGATTCATCTGCATTTTCCTAAAATTTTGGACTTATTTACCCACGATTTTATCATCAGTTTCTTCCTTCTTGGTTGCTGGTAAGCAGGCAACTAGACTTTTGGTGTATAAAGTAACCAACCCAGCACTACTCATAAATTCTTATTCACTACCATACCCACTTCCGAATCCATTCTCACTCCAAGTGCTTGTATAGGTCTTCCTTTTTCTCTTCTTCAAAGTGTTAGCATATTCTGCTTGCACATGTCTGAAGCCTTGACATTCGTGACATTGAATTTTCTTCACTTTTCTTTCATCCTTTTAAGTTTTAGATTGTTGTTTGAAGTTATTATTTGATGGACTCCCACATTTTTTCCTAAACTCGGGTCTATCTTTCTTGAAATTATTTAACCATCTTATCAATAACTCCATATCCTCATTCTTATTATATTCATTTCCTAAGTTATTCAAGGCTTTACTAGTCTCGGCTTGCAATGTCAATCCTTTGTTCTTTTCTCTTTTATCTCTCAACCAATTCATCTAAAAATTGGTAGTGTTTTGACTGGTGGTAAATTATCATCTTGGCCTTCTGCTGCTGCACTATATGCTTACGATTCTTCCACTGCACCTATTGCTGATTTTTATCCTTTTTTATTCAATGAGATTGATCGAATTAAAGACATTCTTCATTTTGGCATTATTTTATCGCAAGGGGGCGATATCAAATTATTTTTAGTGATTATTCCATTCAAGGGGAGATTTTAAGGTATATGTGTGACTATTAGTCTAGCTTTTTGACATCTTTTTGTCCCAAGGGGGAAAAATTTGGATGATTGGATAATTGTTTATTTGGATGTTTGTCCCAAGGCGGATTTCCTATATGTTATGTGGTCTCGATGATATGTGTCCAATTATCTTCCTGAGGAGGAGTTTCGATATATGACAAGTAATGCCAAAAAGGGTTTAGGTTAATCTTTGGTAGCTCTTAGTTATTTTTATGAAGTGTTAATTTATGGCTACTAGTTGTGATTTGTGGGGTGTGAAACCTTCACAAGTTTTTGTGATTATTGCAACTGTCATTTATGGTCGATGGTGTAATTGTTGTTGAGTTGATTGAGTGTTAATCATGGGTGTATTTGGTGGCTGTCAACACTGGTGGTGGTATGTGTAGGCATTGTAGATTTTGCGGCTCTGATGTTTGCAATGTTTCAGTGATGAAAGATTTGTTTTATTTGTGATTTTTCTATTGTTGTGCGTGAATTTTCCAATGACGATATTGAAGCTTTAAAGTAGATTTTTCAGTGGACAGGTTCTTATTATTTTGTTGACGAAGCTGTAATGTTAGGGAAGTTATTTTCTTTCTCAAGTGTCTTTGTTTATATTCTTTATTAATTCAACCACTTGAGTTGTTTTATTATTATCTTTATTATTGAACATTGTTAAAAAAATTCTCTATTGAGATTAGCATGAGGTGGTCGTATTATTGAGTGTGATTTACTTTCACAAGTAGTAAGGACGAAGGATGTGTCAAGCGTAGAGTGAGTCAGCTTTGTAATGCCTTTAGTAAAACTATTGTTGTATCACAAGTAAAAGTTGTTTAAGCTGGGTGAGGACCTCACAGATGTAGACAAGGTGTGCCGAACTGCATTATCAAATCTTAAGTATTAATTTGTTTATTTCATGTTTAATTTTTATGTTTTCGTTTGTGCTAGAAAATTTATAAGTTGTTGATATAGTTACTTTACATCAAACAAAGATAAGTTCAAAGTAATTATGACATAATCAAGTTTTTGTGAAACTACATCATTTCGAACTTTCAGATAATTTTTACATGGTAAAAGATCGTCAAATTTATGAGAGAAAAATAAAAAAGAGATAAAAATTTATTATCTAAGTTGATTTCAATATAAAAGGAGATTAGATTAAAAATCAAATACTATTTTTAAAGAAGATAATATATATTTAACTATGCTCGATATTCTTTTTAAAATCAATTAATTACTTTTTTAGTGCTTTCAATACATATTAAACTTTATTTGATATTAAATTTTGTATATTTTCAGTAATAACTTCAAGGCTCTCTAAACTACTAATCTTTTCCATTTCTAATTAGCAATATCGGATTTTGGGCTAATTAATATGTATTCAATTAATCCATTACCTGGAGAAATTAAACGTAGGTTGTTCACGTTCGACGTTAAGGCATTTACCAAGACAAAAACTTTGAACTGTGGCCTGACGACGATGATTGGGACATTGATGTTTGGCTCATCCATCTACAAGCTTACCTAAAACAGTAAAAAGCTAGAAATTTAGAATAGACTTTTCCGAGTATTTAGTCCAAAATTTTCATATATATCACTAAAACAATAAAATTTTTTGAGGCAGATAGCTGATAAAGCTAAAATGACGTCCAGCAAGCAAAATCCCCGGAGAAGACCACTTTCAGGGGGGTGAACTGAAAGGTACATACATGACTAACGAATCAAATCCTACGGTACCGATGTTGAAATCATCCGACTTATCGTGTTACATGGACGCTTCATATATATCATTGTTGATTAGTTTGACATCATCGTTGCTTGACAATTTATTAAGTTCTAGAATTACAGGTTAACTTAAATGCTTAATCAAAACTTCGTCTTTCTTTTGATAGTTGACATTGGAATATATTAGTATGGAAGTGATTGTCAGTTCAAGTCATTGTATGGCTAAAATAATGTATATATATATAAAAATTGGACTCAATCACATCCATACATATATACATATATACATATATACATACAGATATATATATATATATATATCTGTATGTATATATATATATGATTGAGTCCAATTTAATTCATTGTATAGCTAAAAATGTCAAATACACATGTAAAGAAAATCATTGATTAGTTTTGATAGAAAAAGGATGTATAATTGTTCTAAAATATTCAGCAAATGTCCTAAAATTTCATTTATAACACTTTACATCCAATCAGACAAATGATTCTAATACATGACATCCAATTGACAAATCATGTTATAAAATACTATAGGTAGAGGACAGATTTTACCTTGGTTTAACTTCCTATGAAGAATTCACTTAATTAGAAAAGTCTTATTATTTACCTAGTTAGTCATCAAGAACATGATTTGTACCAAGAACAGAACAGGTAATTTGGCTCATATGACCCAACATGTGTGTTGTGCAAAGAAGCTAAAGAAGATTGAGAACACTTATTTTTTCAATGCAGATACTACAAAACGGTGTGTAGCAAAATTTTACATTTGCTAGCAAATTATTGCTCTTTCTTATGATTGGCTAACAACTCTGAATTAGATTACTCAAAGTGTTAAGCTAAAGGTGCGTGATGGAGTTATGTACAAAATTGCTTTTAGAATAACAATTTACTCCTTATAGAAAGACATCAATTCAATGAAGATATCATCAATTGGATCAAAGACATTATGATTGCAAAATCTGTCCAGCATACACTATCTATAGGCATCAAGAATGGCTTAAATTTGTAACTCCTTAATTGTAATTTAGTCTAAGATTAGTAATTTGTACTATTTTGTGAACCCATTGTAATATTTAGATAGCCTTTGTTGTGGTTAATATAAAGTTTATTCAATTAAAAAAAAACATCCAATTGAACTTAAGCTTTGATCTAGACTAGAAATGGATTCTTAATGAGCTATGAGAGTTAGCGGATTGTCACTAAACTTAAAATGAATACAAGTTACTCCTAGATTGGACAAATATGCATGTGGCAGACTTAATCTCTATTGCATTGATTAGCCAAGTTGTTTTTGTATCGATTGTTGTATAGGTGCTTAATGGTTAATCATATATGTTTTCTTTTATACATTCCTCATTCTCAAAAGAAAATATAAGATACATTAGTCATTATAAATTTTGAATATTTAAATTAATTATATATAGTAAAAGTAATTTATTGACCAATAAAATAGGATATAATAATAGTTAATGTAATTACTATTTACTATTTTAAAATAATTAATAATAGTATTATTATATAATTATAATTATTAATAATAAAATTTTCATTAATACAAAATAAATAATCTTGTAATCCATAATTTAACTTTTGTCATGTCTGTAATCGCAAAATCCACAACCAAATCGCAATTATTTCCCTATCATATGTAAGGTTAATCAACAATTGTTATATACAACTTAATCTAACAGTTGTAAAATTAAGCATGCATCTTTGAACACAAGATCATTTACGTGTAAACAAGATACATGCATGTTATTCACAATGTTTAGCAACAGAAGCATAACAAACAAACAAAAAACCTCTAGCCATTTCACCAATGATGTCCAACAACGCCTTTGAAAATTTTTGAATCTTCTAGCCTCTAATCTCCATAACTCGATGGTGTCTAGTAAAAATCACGTGAAGTCGAGGACAGGGACCTAAAATATATAATTTATCACTTCATCACCTTTTCCCATCATAGAAGATGAAAATGATGAAGTATGGGCGTTTGCATTTGCGTGATTAATGGGTTAAACTATTAAATGAACCAGATTCTGAATAGTAGGAAGATTTCGGAAAAATCTTACATTCTCCCACTTGGTCCATTTAACCCGACATCAAACATAACAAGAAACCAAATATATGAATCGTGGCGATACATCCTCTTATAGTGAGTATTATCTTTCATGTATTTCTCATTACTAGCTCTCAAACTTAATGAATAAATCATATGTTTATTCTATGTCCAGATTAGAAGATATTTATCAAAACAATCAAATGTGTGTGTGCACAAAACTATATGAGAAAACATCAAATTAAATAAGAGTTCCATTGAAGCAACAAATGTATAATAAAAATCACATTATGGAACCAAGTCTCATTCGCACTATGTGATCCTTAAACTGCTTAGGTGGCATGCCTTTAGTTAAAAGATCCGCAATCATCAACTCAGTACTGATGTGCTCAATGAAAACTTTCCTTTCCTTAACACGTTCTCTTATGGCTAAATACTTAATGTCGATATGCTCCTTTGATTTCCACTTTTGTTATTTTTAACCATAAAGACTGTAGCTGAATTGTCACAATCCAACCTTAATGGCTTAGAATTTGAATCATCAACTCTAAGCCTAGATATAAATGTCTTCAACCATACACCATGCGAGGTGGCTTCAAAACATGATACAAACTCAGCCTCCATAGTGGAAGTAGCAATCAGGGTCTGTGCTTGGCACTTCTCCAAGATATAGCTCCACCAGCTAGCATGGAAATATAACCAGATGTTGATTTCCTTGAATTAATGTAGCCAACAAAATTTGAATTGGAGTATCCTACTACTTCCAAGTTCTTGGTTTGCCTGTACATAAGCATGCAGTCTTTTGTGCCCTGAAGATATCTCATAACCTTCTTTGTAGCCTTCTAGTGGTCAACACTTAAGTTACTCTAATATCTACCTAACATTCCAATAATATATGCGATGTCAGGTCTGGTGCAGACTTGAGCATACATAAGGCTTCCAACAACTGAACCATATGGAATGTTCTTCATGTGTTCCTGTTCAAAATCAATTTTCAGGTATTGATTCAAACTGAATCTATCACCCTTCATTATGGGTGTTACACTTGGTGCATAATCTTTTATCCGAAATCTCTTTAAAACTTTGTTGATATAAGTCTTTTGAGACAAACCCAAAATGCCCCAAGATCTTTCTCTATGTATCTTGATGCCAATGAAATAAGATGCCTCACCCATATCTTTCATATCAAAATTCTTTGAGAGAAATTGTTTCACCTTATATAGCAAACCCTTATCATTAGTCGTAAGTAAAATATCATCCACATATAACACAAGGAAACAAGTCTTCCTCCCACTGACCTTCTAGTATAAACATTAGTCCATTATATTTTCTTTAAAACTGAATGAAGTGATAACCTTATGGAATTTTAGATACCACTACCGGGAGGCTTATTTTAATCCATATATGGATTTAAGCTTGTAAACTAAATGCTCACCGTCACTAGATGAGAATCCTTCTGATTGTTTCATGTAACCTCTTCCTTTAGTTCACTATTGAGGAACATCGTTTTTACATCCATTTGATGTAACTTAAAATCAAAATGAGCTACCAATGCCATGATTATACGAAGAGAATCTTTCTTAGATACAGAAGAAAACATCTCTATGTAGTCGATTCCTTCTCTTTGAGTAAACCCTTTAGCAACAAGTCTTGCCTTATGTCTCTCAATGTTGCCTCGTGAGTCTTTCCTTGTCTTAAATACCCATTTATATCCAATGGCTTTCACACCGTTAGGCAACTCAACGAGATCCCAAACTTAGTTAGATGCAATAGAATCCATCTAATCTTTTATAACAATGTGCCACATGTCTGATTCCTTAGAACTCATGACTTGTGAAAATGTTTCAGGATCATTTTCAACTCTAATGTTGTAATCTGACTCTTGTAGATACATTATATAATCACTAGCAATTACTGACCTTCTAACTTTAGTAGATCTCCTCAATGTTGTATCATCATTCTTTCGAAAAACCTGTTGCTCATCCTATCGTTCAACCGATTGCTTAACAATTTATGGTTGTTCCTCATTTACATCTTGATCTACTATATTGGTATTAATAGCTTGTGGAACTTTAGTAATTGGTTGTCCAACACCCGTTTCAACTTGAGGGGTGTGAATGATAATTAATCTATTACTTGAACTAGAGAATTGAGCTTCATAATAACCTTTTTCAAAAAATATATCTTGAAATTGACCACTCCTACTGATCAAGTCATTCTCAAGATATTTTGTATTTCTTGATTCCACAATTCTAGTGTTGTGAGATGGATAATATAATCTATACTCCTTAGACCTTTCAGCATATCCAATGAAATACCTATTAATGGTCCTTAGGTCTAACTTCTTCTCTTGTAAGTTGTAAATTCTCAGTTCAGATGGGCCTCACCAAACTTGAATATGCCTCAAACTCAGTTTCCAATCTTTAAATAACTCAAAAGGTGTCTTTGAGACAACCTTAGTTGGAACTCGGTTTAATATATACATAGTAGTCTTTAGAGCTTCAGTCCACAAGAATTGAGGAAGTTTTTGTGTTACTCCTCATATTTCTCACCATGTCCATTAAGGTTTGGTTTCTTCTTTTTTCCCCACCATTCTGATCCAAGGAACTAAGCATGGTGTACTAGGCAACAATCCCATGTTCCTAAAAAAACTTTATAAATGGACTAAGCACTAGTCCATTCTCAATGTATCTACTATAGTAGTCTCCACCTCTATCTAACCTCACGATTTTAATTAGTTTTCCACATTGATTCTCTACTTCAGCCTTAAAATTTTTAAAGGAATCCAAAGCTTCGTCCTTAGAATGAAGTAAGTAGAGATACATATATCGCGAATAATCGTCTATAAAGGTGATAAAGTATTTCGGACTACTTGCGTCCATATCTGGATAATAAATATCTTTATGTATGATTTCTATCAGGTTTGTGCTCCTCTTGGCTCCCCTTTTAGACTTGTTAGTTTGCTTACCTTCAATGCAATCCATGTAAGTCTCGAAGTAAGAAAAATCCAAATTACTAAGTACCCCTTCATTTATTAATCTCTTAATTCTCTCAATAGAGATATGTTCTAATCTACGGTGCTATAGCATAGGGGATTCTTCATTCATAACACATCGTTTCACCCCAGCAGTGACATGCATCGAATTATAAGCATTATCATTTTGTAACTAAATGGAATAAAGACCATAAGATAATGTGCCATAACCAATAACTTCAAATCCATTACATAAACTGAAGCCATAATCTGAAAAGTTACAGAAAAAACCAAAAGGTACAAGTTTTGATACAGAAATCAAAATTCTTGAGAAATTTGGAACATAAAAAGTCTTTCCAAACACAAAATAAAGCCATTGCTTAAAATTAAATTGGAAGTGACAATGGCTTCCACATGTGAACTCGTCTTGCTTCCTGAATAGATGTATTGTTCACTTCTCACTAGCTTCCTTAGGTTTTACATACCCTGCAAGGTATTTGAAACATAGATTGTAGAACTATAATCAATCCACCATATGTTATGATTAACATTAATCATTTTAGATTCATAACAATCAAATGAAATTGGAGTACCTTTCTTTTCGAGCTAGTTCTAAAATTTGGCACAATCTTTCTTCATGTGTCCCTTATTCTTGCAGAAGAAGCACTTTGATGGTTTTTTTATATCAACTAAGGAGAAATTTGATCTTTTCCCTTATTTTTGACATCATCTTATCTCTTCTTTCCTGAAATAGTCAAATTCACCCGTTCACCCTCTACCATCAACAACCTCTCTTCTTCTTGCACACACATGGTCAACAGTTCATTGATCGACCACTTATCCTTATGTGTGTTATAAGAGATTTTGAAAGGACCGTATTGTTGGGGCAGAGTGCACAAAATGTAATGTATCAGGAAAGATTCCGATATGATAACCTCCAAGGCTTTTAGCTAAGCTACTATGTCCCTCATACACATGATATGATCACGTACACCCCTTATGTCAGTGACCTTCGAGCATGACAATTGAATAATTAAGGTGCTGGCAAAGATCTTATCAGATGTGGCAAATTGCTCATCAATGGCCTTCAATAGATCCTTGACTTTATTATGCTATTCAACAAAACTACGAATACCAACAAATATATTAGTCTTTATGAACATCATAGAGAGGCGATTAGATCTCTCCCATTTTTCATAAAGAGTAATAACTAGAGTGCTGGTTTCAGTTTATTCAATAGTTCATCTTTCCTAATAGCATAGTCTATATCCATCCAACTTAAATGAAGTAGAATTTTCTCCTTCCACACCTTATAGTTTTCACCCCTCAATTCGGGAATATCACACTTAACATCAGAAATATTCACAGTCTGAGTAACTGCAAGTTCAAACATACATTCTTGTTATATATAATTTGAGACCAATAATAATTCGTGCTTTACCAATGTCAATCATGCTTTTAATACATGAATCTAGTTACATAAGACTTGCCTGTGGGCTAAAGTTCTACTTAATTAGATTTATCTATAACTTTATGACAAAACTATTGAATTATGTTCCTTTTCTTAATTCCTATGGGTAGATTAAGAATTATAATTCGATATTTCATCCTAATTAATCATACAAATACAACCAAATTCTTGTGAGTAGATTTACCATATCACGTATGATTAATTACAATTAACATTTTAACGTGATCTTAAAACTAAATATATAATCTTAATTAATTTGAGATGTTGTGGCTACTCCCAATCAATTAAAATCGTAAAGATCACTCACATTACCTTAAGCTTAAATAAAGGGTAAACATTCATCAATTAATAAATAAAGCAAATAAATCAAATAACAATGCAAAAAATTATTTAAGCTAATTTTG
>JAOQMP010072717.1:0-20694 GCA_027563575.1 Erythroxylum pedicellare | reverse complement strand
TTTTAATTTATATAGAAATATATACAAACAATTAAAAAACAAATTAGGTGCACTGCAAGACATAATCTCTATGTCACGATCGTGCTTATGCATGATCATGCTTTTTCAGATAACTCTTCATTGTCATGATCGTGCAATTACTAATTTCTCTACTCAGTTACGATCCTACTTTTGCACGATTGTGCGACTCCACAGAGGGTTCCTCTATCACGATCGTCTGCACGATCGTGACAGATGATATTCTTTAGGTTCTAACTTATGTCTATTATTTTCTCTTCATTTCGACTTCCATTTAGCTCAACTCATTCACCAACAAATCAAAATCTATTATTAATCACAACATCAAAAACTGAACTATTGATTTACATGGTGGCTAGTCTTGGGATGCTAGTCATTCACCTTTTAGCTTTCCTATTCTCAATATGTTATCTTTGATTGGTTCCCGACTTTCAGATGCTGGGATTCAATCACTTATCTCTTCTACCCCTGCTTTACAGTCTATAAACTTATGCCAATGCTTTCTTCTTACGTTTGTTAGCATTAACACTTTGATGATTGCCCAAGGATTGATGCCTCAATTATATTGCCAACACTGAAGAAGCTGGAATGCTTGGAAGTACTACCATTGGCTAGAATCAGAGATGTCTCTGATAAGTTTGTTCAGGTGCCCTTTATAGTCACCTAGTGATCCTAACAGAGAGGAAATAGCGGGAGTTGCACAATCATGCTTATGCATGATTGTGACAGAGAGGAAAAAGTGGGAGTTGCACAATAGCACGATCGTGGCAGAGATAAAACATTCGATTGTTTTAAGTAAATTTCCTAAGGAAATACAATTGCTAGATTGTTGTAAAAGAGAAGTGACATAACCAGAAACACCTTTCATTAAGTAAATTTCTCATCGTTCCCTCAATTACATGGCTTCGTGATAAATTCATCCATAAAACATACAAAAATATCTGACAAAATGTACTTATTGAGCAGAGGGAAAAGGACCTGATACCAAGTCATTAACACATACTACACCTGTCTTCTATTAAGGAGAAATCATAAAATCCAACATGTTCTTCCGAATATTTATTGGTGCACCAAGTAAGCCTTAACTTCATCAGGCCTATGAATAAGGAAAAGATAACTTTCATACAATTTTGATCCTTCTAGTCCCAACTCTAACAAATGATTGTAAAGTTCTTCTTCTAAAATGGAAAGTGGTTTAACTAACAGTGAAGTAGATTTTATAATAGCTTCTACAACTGTCTGAAGGTCATCCTCGATTACATCTTCACCATCATCTGCCTTGTTCTTCCTTTGTTGTGATGTTCCTGGGTTTGCATTTTGTGAATGAGCTGGAATTCCCATTGGAGATTCAGTGTGATCACCATCTATCGTTACATTGTCTTCAAAACTTAAGTCATTGTGAGTCCAAATGTCATCATTTTCATCCATGATGTTGGAGAACCTATTATTGAAAGAAACGGTGCTCCTTTTTATCTCCTATGCTATTTTAACATGCTCAGTTGCTCTATCACATCCATAAATCTCTACCATCTTCTCATAGTTATGAAAAGGATCCTGTCTCCACTCAGCAGCTTTTGGTTTAGCCTGTTACAAGAAACTTATTTAATGAATCAACTAAATCACAACATATATCTTATTTTCTTTCAACAAAGTAATAAATAAGTTTACTTGGATCAAGGCCTCCTACACTTCTGGCTTAGCAGTCCACATATTTGTTAATGGATTTTATGCAAATCCACTACCTACTTTTGAAAATAAATCAAAACAATTACTCCATTTATCCTTAATAATCTTGTTCCGATTTTTTCATTAACGATTCCTTTATCTAGAAATCTTTCCTTTAGTTCAGCTTCAATTGTATCAAGTGCATATATAGTGAAAGTCCCACCAACACTGTAACATCTCGTTCCTATACTAAGGGTTAGAACCCTAAAATATGGTACAGGAAATATCAATGAGAGATAAGAAAAAATGTGTCTCATGCTCATGCATAATGTTCGCATACATGTATGTAAATCTGAATTTTTTCACACATTAAAATAATTGTACATGCATTCATGGACATTTAAGGTATAAGTGATTGTAAATGTGCTTATATTAAGAATTTTGAATTAATTGTATTGACAATTTATTTGGAGAAGTATGAATAGCTGAATAAGAATAATTGGTGATAATGCTTATTGATTTAAAAGTTGGTGAATTTTAGGAAAAATGCCAAGTGGCAAATGAATTATAAATGGAAATAAAAATAAGAGTCAAATAATAGTGAAGAATTTTGTAGATAACTTTAGAAATTATGAGGAGATGATATTAAGACTAGTAGAGGCAGATGAAGTAAAGTCGGATTGTGTTAAATCGTCTAAGCTATAAATCATTAAAATCTTCTAGAGTTTGTTATTAGTTAAGTAATTTAACTAACTCCAACTAACAAATTTTCTAATACATACTTTAATTACATCACCTTAGACGAAATCTCTTTGTCTAAGTATACTGTACAATTGCATCATCTTGCTTAGATGAAATCCTTTGTCTGAGTACAATCTTCAATCTCATCGTCTTGCTTAGACGGAATCCCTTTATCATAGTATGTTTTTCAATTACATCATCTTGCTCAGACTTAATCTCTTCGTCTGTTTCATTCATCATCCATTCTTTTGATCCATCTTAAATGCTTAATTTTATTCAGCTTTTACTTGATTATCGTCTTGATTAATGAATTGTGCCACCTATATTGATCTGCACACTTAACAAATTCATCAAAAATAGTTCACACATTTCCATTATTATTATTATCTCACTTTCATTAAAATCAATAGAAGAAGTGAAGTCTTCTTGACTTAACATTCCCATTTCATGTATACTGTCTAATCAAAGGATAATTAAATACGAATACCTTTGAATAGTCAACTTCTTCTGGATACTTCTGATATGAAGGAGACTAAGTTACTTTTTGACTTAGTCTTTTCTTTAAAAATGTCTTCTGCAAGCTCTTGTCCTTCATGGACTTTTGATTCACTGAAACCTTCACTAGAGTGATATCTTGCTTTCATCTACCTTTTGGTACTCCAACTTCATTATCTAGTTCTTCTTCCTCAAGAAAAACCAAACCTAAACCACCTTCAAGATGATGTATGTGGGTGCATGAGAGTTAGGGTTTCTTAGAGCTTTTGAAGATTTTGGAGTTTTATCAAGTAAGTTCCTTGTTAATCCTTATAGGTTGTAGATATGAGATAAATTTGATGATTTAATTGTCATTGAATGATCATGTGAAAATGGACATTTTTCATGGTCACCGCGAATATAGTATGGAGATGGGTAATTGTTCCTTTTTTTTTATGACCAATATGTTATAAGGTAGTGTTAAAATGATTTTTGGATGTTATAAGATCTAGAAAATTAGAAGATGACAAAATCTGATTAATGGAAAGTGAGGGAATCTGTTGGAATAGTATGAATAGGTATGATTTCATTGAACATGTTTACGTATTTCAGATATATCTTATTCTATAGTCATCTAAATGAGATGATTTTTTACTTGGAGTAAACTAAAGAAATAGGAATACAAATTACATGCAGAAGTCGAAATTTGATATAGTCTCTAAGACTTTCAATTTCTAGATTGAAGTTGAGTATAGGGAATTGTCTTATAATAAAAGCAGTCCAAAATTATTTGGAGTATAACTTTCACAATACTGATCCAAATTGAATGACCTTGATATCATTAGAAACTTAAGAAATAGGAGAGCACTCCTCTAGAATAGAGTACTGCCAAATTACTTCATTCTTATTGTATAAATGATTAAGAAAAGTATACCCAAAAGTTAGTTTTTGGGAAAAACCTGAAAGTGATACAATGATAAATTAATTGTGATTTTAATAGTTTTATTCAAACATAAACCCTAAGTATAAATGACACTTATGTGAGTTAGATAAATTAATATCTATATGATGAGAATGAGAGAGCGATACCCGGGATGGCCATGAACATGCATTGTGCATTACTGAATACTTAAGATTGTGCAAAGTTATTAATGTGTGTGTGCAATGTGTATATTGCATAATTTGGATGTGCAGGAAAAATGTCCACATTCAGACGTTTCCAGATTATGGAAGCAATTGCTAATATGGAGCGTACTATGAGTAGACCTACATGGTCTTACTTTATTGTTTATTTTGTTAAGTTATAAATTAAGTGCTTACGAATGCGATATGAATGTGATGTGATTGTTCTGATTACGGACAGTAACTGTCCAAGAAGTTTGCTAAATGTAAAGATATTAAAGTGCTACTTGTATATGAATTTGATGAAATAAGTGATACATGATTGATTTTCAAACATCTTCATATGAAAGAAAAGTGATTCTCAACTTTAATGTCGAATGCCGGACTAAGTTCTGATGACATATGATAGTGATTAACTGATTATATGCGATTAATGCATTTCATTACATGAATGCATGAAAGATAAAGGTAGTTGTGACAAGAGTAGTCACCAAAAAAGTGATTAAAGCTCATACTGTGAAAAAGATTCTACAGCTTAGAAAGTGTATAAGCGTCAAAGGCTCACTATGAAAAATGACCCCGGTGTCCCTAACGGATACAGGATAGTTATCAATGAGCCTGGTATCCATAATAGATACTGCGACAGTTAGGCACTCGGTCACAACAAAGTAATAAATGGAAGTGAGTCTTATGTGCACTGCATATGTTTATGATATGTATGATTTAAATAGTTTGATTGATTTCAGAACGTGATAAGTGCTTGAATGATTGAATTATTGTAAATGAAAAGATGTGAATTATGTGTTTATAAGTGATGATATATGTTATGTGATCGAGTGAGTCATCGAGGATAGTCACTCACTGAGTTCGCAAAATTCACCCAAACTTTGCAGATATTTTTCAGGCTCAAAAGACTACCCTGTTAGGCAAACGAGAGTATACCTATTGCATACTAGTGAAAGATAGAGATTGGGATTAGTTTGCGCCTGTATATGTACTTTATTGTTTTACATTAAAAATGTGTATTCATAAATGATGTGCAATATGTATGTAAATTATTTTGAAATGTAATAACATTATGACTACAAGTATTTGTTGGACCCCATTTCTAGAACCCAACTCTTGCAAAATCATAAACTGTGTACTTGTGTTTTTACTATGCACGGTTAATCCCATTTAACCCTTATTGGTCATCTTCGGTTAATCTTCATATTTAATACCGTAGTGTTGGGCCCTACCTTCCAAAAACTTCGTATACTGAAACAAACAACCCATGCTCAACTTCCATCTAGATATTGAGCATCTTAGAGGCTGAGTTAAAAATTCTATTGCTCAAGGCCATGTAATGGCTCTCTGTCTTTAGTTTATCTAGACACAGGATTCATCTCATTTCGAGGTCGAATAACAAAGTTATGGCTGAACAAATCAAACAAGGTTTTGACCTCAATCACAATGCCCCTATCTTGGGACAGAAGGAATAACTTGTTCTATGGATTTCAAATCAAGGTTATTCTTAGAGGGTTCGAAAGAGGACTTTAAGATCTATAACTTTCATAAAGTACTTGAAGACAAATTCTATCGTCTAAAGGGTCGAAAATGAAGTAGACAAAAGTATCAAGCGAATAGTGTATAGAAAAAGAAGTTGAGGTCACGAAGGTAGAAAGCAGACGAATCAAAAGGGGCAGATGAAAGACAAAGAGCAGATGAAATAAAAAAACGACCGAAGCAAAAAGAAGACGAAGTGAAAAGTAAACGAAACTAAAGAACAGACGAAGCAAAGTCTTAAGATGATGCGGGGTCAACTTAAAACGACACAAAGTCAACTTACGATGAAACATCTTTACAGATGATACAACTCTATAGATGATACATCCTTAAGATGAAATGACGTCATCGCAGACGATATATCTTATGCATCTTTACAAACGATCCATTCTTAAGACAAAATGATGTCATCACAGATGATGTGTTGTCATCACAAACAATTCACATTTATAGCCGATGCATCCTTAAGATGAAAGGACGTCATCACAGAAGAATTAATGCCATCACAGACGATACGTCTTTACAGATGATACATCTTAGCACTCCTAAGTATTATCCTTTCTAAGGACCACAACTTTCAATCCACAGGTTTAAAATTTCTATACTATATATATTGTTAGAAAGTTGAAAGAAAGACCTACAGTTTTCTAGAAGACCACTTAGTCTAATTTAGCCTAGATCAATCCAAAATTTCCCCTAAAGTTATATCACAAATTTTACCCTTAAGGAAAACCTGAAATTTTGCGTCTCGCAACCTTGGAATGTCCTGAGCTTAACCATTCAGTTATCAATTGACTTCATTAAACTCTCAAGTCTCAACTTATTTGTCTCATCACATCCATCTACATTTGATCAATCATAATTCCTATCTTTCCTATCCATGAATCTCACTTAGGCGTATGTATGTATGTATATATATATATATATATCATTTATGCTCAAACCATCTGTTCTAGTTGGTAATCATCTCATCATTATCCATACACAATTCAAATTTCCTTAACAGCAAAAGATTAAGGTCTTACAAATCTTGAATGGCATTCTAAGCCATATTACAACAATTCTTAAACGAATAAACTTGGTATGTAACTATAATATTGTGCATTCCCAAAACCAACTCAAAATACAAAGTAAACCAATTTGGAGAACTTCCTTTAGGCTTTTGATCTCTTAGCTATCACTTGAAGATGGGGTAAAAATAGGGGTGAGCTTGAAAGCTCGTGGGTAACAATTTATAACAAAAAGAATTAGCAAATCCTTTGAAATCCTTTTACTTGCCATAGAAAAGTTTTATTGAGTTCATAAAACAAGTTTCTTAGGCTTTTAGCTAAAAACCACAAGTTAAAAAACATGAATGCATCAAACTTGCTATCATGACATAAGCACATAAGCACATCAGAATGGTTTAGGTGGATCCAAAAACAGAAGGTACTACACAATTTACATAAGGGTCTTGTGTAGTCGTGAACTTATGGGATTCTATGAAGGAACTCTATGCCACTAGCGGGTAGGCCAGAGAAGCCTTTAACTTGGTCAATTTGCACGTGATAGAACTTAGGGGCCACATAACACATAATTCATGACTTGCAAACTTGTTGCCCAAAATGGCACTTTTTCGAAAACCTACTTTTCAGATACTTTATATATGTCTTGAAAACCATTCTTGAAAACATGATTCCATAAACATGTATCTATTAGAAATCACTTTCAAAGTCTTTTAATAAATCATCACATAATTCATGTAGCAAACATGTAGTAGATTTCACAAATCATTCAAAAGCAATAGATGCAACACTTATGATGTAATTGAAATTACTAAACTTCTTTGATTTAAAGAAAAATAATAGTAGGTTATTTACTCTATTATAAACATGTACCCACCTTGATTTCCTTGCTTATGGACTTGCTCAAAAATGCTTCTTCTCTTTCAAACAACCTGAGGTATCACAAGTTCTTCCCTACTGTATCTTTACTGTGTACCTCGTAAGATGATCTAACTAAAATAGGCCTCTTTGATCCTCTTGGTTCTCGACTAAATGAAGAGATCCTTAGCTCAAATGGAAGCTCTTCTCTTTCTCAACCTTTTTCCCTTCTTGAACAACCTAAAAATCTTTCTTAAAAACTAAGAACATTAAAACCCTAACTTGTTTTCTCTTTTTTCTCTCTTTCATTCTTTTTCGTGCTTCTTTCTTTTCTCATCCATGAATTAGCTTCTTCTAAAAAACGCTCAAACATTCTTAAAACACCATATTAACTCCATTAACATTCTTAAACATGATATTAACTCTAATTTAATTCAAATCTTTCCTTATATGCCTTATGTGCTTTATCCTTAAGTACCTTGCCAAAATTATCCTCGAACATACTTATAACCTTGACACTTTAATTCAATCAACCTATTCATATAATATTTCTAACATCAACATCATAATTATCTCCACAAATTTCATAAAGACCTTATAATTGATGTAAATCATACTTATTCATCAAGAAAAAAATTAGGGGGCCACAGTATTTGTATTTGAAATGGGTCTAAGTGGCTATTGAATTATTGATAAATTGAAGAACAATTGTAACACTACGATTGAAAGTGTTGTGAATAAAAATTGTCCAAATTTTCTTATTAATTTTCTGACATATGCGTGTAGTGTTTTGAAAAATTTTGTTACCAGATTTTATTGACTGACTGTGCTTGTATGCCACCCTCATGGGGCAAGTTCTCTGACATCACTGAGGATGTCAAGTATGTGTCTTGTGATTGTAGGGTGCTACATTTAGTTGGTATTAGAGCCCAAAATTACTATCTTATATAGGCATTTTCTGAAATATGTGTAAAGGTACATATATTTTTGTCTTATCATAGCAGGTAGTAGCAACTAATCCCCAGTGTAAGTTGCATTTATATGAGTCACATGCATGAGCATGTGTTAAGAGTTTGAGCTGGTAGAAGCTCTAAAAAGAATGATGATTCGTCGGGATGTGAGAAGAGGAAGGTTGATGGATATCTAGAAATGAGAAATAGTATATGGTTAGATATAACAAATAAAGATTCAACGTATTTGTATTGGTGGATGTATTATTGAATATGACATCAATATTGTGTTTTGGTGATATGTTCTCGAATGTGATATAGATGTGAATACATTTTCATAGTCTGTTTGAAGAAAATAAGGATATAAATAAAAAGGATGATATTAAAGAGTACAAGCCAAGTTGAAAGTGACCTTAACAGGTTGAGCTTGGACTTGAAATAATTGTTTGATAAATGTGATAAGGGTTAAAATACCCCATAAGAATAAATTAGTGGGATTTGAGATCAAAATTGCATGATGATTTTTATACGCTTATAATTCTAAATTGATTGTGGAGGTACGTAAGGAAGATGGAATAAATGACAATAGGAAGATAAGATAGAAAGGAGGAAATAATAAAAGGGGAATGAAGTAGACATAATTGATTTTATAAGAGATGAATGATGTGTAGCAAGGAGAAAGTTAGAAATGCATATAAAAGAGGGTTTTATGTACGCATGAGATTAAGAAAAAGATGATGAATCAAATAGGTAGAGTGAATGCACTCTATATGGTAGTTGAATTATTATAAAATGATGTAACATTAGAAGAGGTTAATTTGGGAAAATTGAGGTAAAGTTGATGTTAGCGTATGTTAATGCGAGGAAATCGCAATCGTGGCTAGGGGGTAAAGAGAGAAATATTGTCTAGGATCAATTGACGTCAAAGTATTACTATTGTAAGATAACTGATGATCTATCAAAATAAATCTCTAAATAGAATGGGATGACCTTGATTTATAAGGATTATATGAACAGTATCGATGATAGTAGCAAGAAATCTTCTTTCAAAGAAGAATTTTATTGAATTAGGTTAAGATGATCGAATGATTCAATTTAAGAATGATTAATGAAGAAACAAATCAGAAATGAATAAGTAATGAATCAAAAGTGAAGATTGGAGTCATATCCCTAGCAGAGACTCAAGCATAAGAGGTAGAATATGGTACTGAGAATGTATGCATTTTGTTTGATGTAAAGTATCCAACAATTTGATTGGATTATTGAATTCAAGGGGACATTAATTGCTAATATGAGGAGAATATAGGTCCATATTATATTCTATGTAAATATGTTCAGGAAATACAAATTTGATCTGATGAATGTGTTACAAACACAGAAAGTTAAGATTGCAAATAAATTGAAATGTGTGGAGAAACTAGTAAGAGTAAATATATGTTAAAACAAGTCAATGTGAAATAAGAGGAAATATAATAAAGTGAGAAAACCAATTGAGAAGAAGAAGTCAATTGGAAAAATTGAAAATAACATGAGATAATACTACTTTATTGAAGAATTAGATTCTTAAAGAATTAAGAGAACAAATCATGGGCATAAGAAAATTTGGGTTATATTTGTTGGAGGTAACAATGCCCCCGATAGCATTATGGTATTGAAGATTAAAGTGATCCAAATAAAATTGTATCAATTAGCGACTATGATCATAGATGGTATTTTGAGTGTATTCGAAAAGTAAAGAGAACATTTTGAATACTTGAGGAAATCTTATATATCGTGAAGGTAGAAACAATTATAGACCAAGTTCCATAAAAGTGACTCTTAGCTTGATCAAATAAATTGGGGGGGAAGGGTATAGTATTTGAACATGGCATATTTGGAGACCCAAAGAAAGTGGAGGTGATGATAAAGTGAGAAACTATAAGGAATATATGAGACATTCGGAGTTCTTTAGAACTAGCCATATGTTGGATACTACTATGGACTGTTAAGGGGTTTTACTAATCTTATCCCTTGATAAAAATGTTTGAAGAAAAATGTGTAAACCGTATGAATGAAGAATGAACAAAGAATTTTGAGGAACTATAACCCCAATGTTAATTATGCCATTTGGATTTGGAGATTATGCAATATATAATGAAGTTTTGCATTGGAGATTAAGATACAATATGTTGCAATTGTATAAAGTGATTTTGTATGCTCAGAGACAATTAAAGTCTCATGAGTTGATTTTGATATATAGTTTAGAATTACTATAATAGAAATTGCTTTGCAAGCTTGGAGACATTAGATGTACAGAGACATTTTTGAAATGTACAGATCATTTATGTTTAAGGTAATTATTGAGAATGAAAGGATTGAATATAAAATCAAGACAATGAATAGAGTTACTTATAGATTATGATTATACAAATGAACATTTTTCTGTAAAGCTAGTGTTGTATCTGATGCATTAAGCAGAAATTCCAATTGTAGTGAAGCATGAATTTAGATATTGAGGTCACCAAATCTAGTGAAATAAAAACCATAGAAGTTGGGCAAAATGAAGTATTCCTAGCTATTAAATTTAAGACTGGTTTCACATGAAAGAATTAACCAAGCCCAAAAATTGAGGATTCAAGTTTTTGAATCTTATAGAGGAATTGAAAATGAATATGAATTTTTGAGTTTGATCAGGAAAAATGTTACTTTGTGATTGAAATGAAAAGGATGTGTACCCGATAAAGATGATTGAGCAAAGATGTAGTTAGAGCAAGCATGAGTAACAACCTAAGCTAGATATCCTAATAGGAATACTTCAAAATAGTATTTAGTTTCTAAGGATGTAGAAACAAGTGACTGAATGTTAGAATTACCAATAGTCCTAACTCTTGGGGATATATTTAAAGCTTATATTTTGGAGTTCATAGGAATATGAGATTGATGTATAGTTCTAATTGACTACAGGCATAACAATTGTTATCATAGTGCTATCACTAGAATACTGTATGAGGCGTTATTCAACAAAAAGAGTCGTTCTCCCTTACATTAAAATTAAGAGGGCCAAAAAAAATGGTGAAGGGCTAGAATTGGTTCGAGATACTATTAGTGTATG
Organism: Erythroxylum pedicellare; assembly: GCA_027563575.1. NCBI lineage: Eukaryota > Viridiplantae > Streptophyta > Magnoliopsida > Malpighiales > Erythroxylaceae > Erythroxylum > Erythroxylum pedicellare. The sequence continues at coordinate 9,226 of JAOQMP010072717.1, read as the reverse complement.
AAATGAATCAGTAATAGAAATTAAGTGGATTATGAAAGATGAATGAATTTGATAGATCAACATCATAAGGATATAGAATATAGTAAAATAGACATAAAAGTGGAGTGTATTAATATTGAAGAGATGGGAATTATTACAGGAAAGATGAAATGTTTCTAAGAGTATCACCTTGCCAAGGTGTACTTAGATAGAGATAAAGGTGTGATTAAATAAGGAAAAAGGATAAACTAAGCTGGAATTATATTGGTCCACATGAAGTTATTGAGAGCATAGGAACATTAATATATGAGTTTGTAGTGCCAATAAAGATGTTTCAGATTCGTAATGTGTGATATGTAAATATGTTAAGAAATATCAATATGGTCGGACATAGTTCTATTGTCAACACAGGAAGTGAAATTTGTGAATAATCTGAGATGTATTAAGGAACTAGTTAAGATAGTGAGTGACAATATAAGTGATTAAAAGAGCTACTGAGTCTATCGATTGTGGTCATTTGGATGAAAGCATTTGAGTGATGAAGTTAAATGGGAAACAGAAGAGTATTTGAGGAAATAATACCCCTACCTTCCTAATCAATTAGATAAGAATTTCGAGGAAGAAATTTACTAAGGGCAGAATTGTAACATCCCGTTCCTATGCTAAGGGTTAGAACCCTAAAATATGGTACATGAAAGATCAATGGGAGATAAGGAAAAATGCGTCTCATGTTCAAGCATAATGTTCGCATACATGCACGTGAATCTGAATTTTTGCGCACATTAAAATGACTGTACATGCATTCATGGACATTTCGGGTATAATTGATTGTAAATGTTCTTATATTGAGAATTTTGAATTAATTGTATTGACAATTGATTTGGAGAAGTATGGATAGTTGAATAAGAATAATTGGTGATACTGCTTGCTAATTTAGAAGTTGATGAATTTTAGGAAAAATGCCAAGTGGCAAGTCAATTATAAATGGAAATAGAAAAAAGAGTCAAGTAATAATAAATAATTTTAGAGATAACTTTAGAAATTATGAGGAGATGATATTGAGACTTGTAGAGACAGATGGAGTAAAGTTAGATTGTGTTAAATCATCTAAGCTATAAATCGTTAAAATGTTCTAGAGTCTGTTATTAGTTGAGTACTGTAACCAACTCCAACTAACAGAAGTTCTAGTACATACTTCAATTACATCACCTTACTTAGATGAAATCCCTTTGTCTGATTATATTCTATAATTGCATCGTCTTGCTTAGACAAAATCCTTTGTCTGAGTACATTCTTTAATCTCATCATCTTGCTTAGACAGAATCCCTTTGTTTGAGTATGTTTTTCAATTACATCGTCTTGCTCAGACTTAATCACTTTGTCTGTATCATTTATCATCCATTTGTCTGATCCATCTTAAATGCTTCATTTTATTCATCTTTTACTTAAGTATCGTCTTGATTGATGAATTCTGCCATATATATTGATCTACACACTTAACAAATTCATCAAAAACAGTTCACACACTTCCATTATTATTATTATTATTATTATTATTATCTGATTTTCATCAAAATCAATAGAAAAAGTGAAGTCTTCTTGACTTAACAGATCCATTTCATGTATACTGTCTAATCAAAGGATAATTAAATATGAATACCTTTAAATAGTCAGCTTCTTCTAGATACTTCTGATATGAAGGAGACTAAGTTACTTTTTGACTTAGTCTTTTCTTCAAAAATATCTTCTGCAAGATTTTGTCCTTCATGGATTTTTTATTCACTGAAACCTTCACTATAGTGATATCTTGCTTTCATCAACCTTTTGCTACTCCAACTTCGTTATCTAATACTTCTGCGTCAAGAAAAACCTAACCTAAACCACCTTGAAGATGATGTGCGTGGGTGCATGAGAGTTAGGTTTTCTTAGAGTTTTTGAAGATTTTGGAGTTTTATCAAGTAAGTACCTTGTTAATCCTTATAGGTTGTAGATATATGAGATAAATTTGGTGATTTAATTGTAATTGAATGATCATGTGAAAATGGACATTTTTCATGTTCACCGTGAATATAGTATGGGGATGGGTAATTGTTCATTTTTTGGTTTTGATGATCAATATGTTATAAGGTAGTGTTAAAATGATTTTTGGAATTTATAAGATCTAGAAAATTGGAAGATGAGAAAGACTGATTAAAGGAAAGTGAGGGAATCTATTAGAATAGTATGAACAGGTATGATTTCACCGAACATGTTTGGATATTTCAGTTATATCTTATTTTGTAGTCATCCAAAAGAGATGATTTTTGACTTGGAGTAAACTAAAGAAATAGGACTACAAATTACATGCAGAATTCAAATTTTGATATAGTCTCTAAGACTTTGAATTTCTAGATTGAAGTTGAGTATAAGGCACTGTATCGTAACAAAAGCAGTGTAAAAATATTTGGAGTATAACTTTCACAATAATAAACGAAATTGAATGATCTTAATGTCATTAGAAACTTAAGAAATAGGAGAACACTCCTCTAGAATAGAGTATTGCCAAATTACTTCATTCTCATTATTTAAATGATTAAGAAAAGTAGACCTAAAAGTTAGTTTTTAGGAAAAACCTGAAAGTGATAGGATGAGAAATGAATTTTGATTTTAATGGTTTTATTCGAACATAAACCCTAAGTATAAATGACACTTATGTGAGTTGGATAAATGAATGTCTACATGACGATGATGAGAGAGCGATACTCGGGATTGTCATGAACATGCATTGTGCATTGTGCATTATTGAATACTTATGATTGTCCAAAGTTAATGTGTGTGTGCAATGTGTATATTGCATAATTTGGATGTGCAGGATAAACGTCTGCATTCAGATGTTTCCAAATCATGGAAGAAATTGCTAATTTGGAGCGTAATGTGAGTAGAAATAGATGGTCTTACTTTATTGTTTGTTTTGTTAAGTTATAAATTGAGCGCTTATGAATGGGATGTAAATGTGATGTGATTGCTATGATTCCGGACATAAAATGTCTAAGGAGTTTGCTAAGTGTAAAGATTTCAAAGTGCTCCTTGTATGTGAATTTGATGAAATAAGTGATACATGATAGAATATCAAACATCCACATATGAAAGAAAAGTGATTTTCAACTTCAATATTGAATGCTGGATTAAGGTCCGATGACATATGAAAGTGAATGGTTGATTATATTTGATTAATGCATTTCATTACATTAATGTATGAAAGATAAAGGCAGTTGTGACCAGAGTACCCACCAAAAAAGAGTTTAAAGCGTAGATTGTGACAAAAAGCCTAGAGCTCAGAAAGTGTATAAGAGCCAAAGGCTCACTATATAAATTGAGCTCGGTATCCCCAACAAATTCAGGACATTTATCAATGATCCTGGTATCTACAATGGATATAGGACAGTTAGGCACTCGGTCACAATAAAGTAATAAATGGAAAGTGAGTCTCATATGAACTGCATATGCATATGATATGTATGGTTTAAATAGTTTGATTGATTTCTGAACGAGATAAGTGTTCGAATGATTGAATGATTGTAAATGAAAATATGAGAATTATGTGTTTATAAGTGATGATATGTGATATGTGATAGAGTGAGCCATCGAGGATGGTCACTCACAAAAATTTGCAAATATTTTTCAAGCTTAGAAGAGTACCCTGTTGGGCAAAAGGGAGTACACCTACTGCATACTAGTGAAAGATGGAGGTCGAGATTAGTTCATGCCTGCATATGTATTTTATTGTTTTACATTAAAAATGTGTATTCATAAATGAAGTGCAATATGTATGTAAATGATTTTGAAATGTAATAACATTATGACTACAAGTATTTATATTTGAAATGGGCTTAAATGGCTGTTGAATTATTGAGAAATTAAAGAACAATTGTAATATTGCGATTGAAAGTGTTGTGAATAAAAATGGGCCCGATTTGGTTATTGATTTTCTAGCATATGCATGCAGTGTTTTGAAAAATTTTGTAACGAGATCTTACTAACTAACTGTGCTATTATGCCATATTCGCGGGGCAAGTTCTTGGATATTATTGAGGATGTCGGGTACGTGTCTTCCGAAAGTGGGGTGTTACAAACTTGATTTCCTTAACGATGCTGGCATAAGTATGCATGAACCAAAACATCATCCATTGTTTGATTCCAAAAGCATGACGGGTGGCATTTTGTATCTTACAAATTTAACTACAAAATCTAAAATTTCTATCAAAAGCATAAACAAAATTGAAGCTTCAAAATTTTCCAAATAATATAAAAGGTCAGAATAATAAATAAGCATTACAAAGACACAATTGGATGTGAAAACATTAACAGCACTAATAAATAACATCATATTTAGATACAAGTAGCCAATACATATTTTTAAAGCAATATAAAATCATGGAAAACATAAATTAATTGCGATGCAGCAATATCTATCCTAAAGTATAATCAACCTACATATGATCAACCATGTTATCTCTTATAATTTCTCCATTGTGTGCATCATCTTTGTCGTCATTTTCATACCCATCTTGGTTATCATTTTCTCCTCCATTGTACTCTTCATTAAGAAATGGATCATCTGGATCTACACTAATCAAGAAATTGTGTAGAATGACACAAGCTATAATATTTTTTTTAGTCTAAATGCCATATAATGGTTTTGTGGTGGATGCTATAATCGGGAATCATTTTTGCAGTACACAAAATGCTCTTTCGATAATGTTACGCAATGATGAATGTCGATGATTGAATAATTCCCGAGCATGTCGTGGAGGATTCCTTGAATATTCTTTCAAGTGATATCATTCCCCTTTATACGGTGTAATAAATCCACTTCTCCACATGAATACAACATCAACAAGATAGTATTTTCGTATCATGAATAAAACTATGTCAAAATGAAATTTATGAAATTTGTTAGTTAACAAAGTTTGAGCCCTATTTTTACCTTGGGGAATTTTAAATGAGAACTGCCTGGAGAGTGCACTTTTCATAATCCGTGAACCGGATGCTATTCCTTCCTACACAGCCAATACATAAGTGAACTTCATATCAAAAGAACAAGCACACAACACATTTTATGTTGGATAATCCTTTCTCCTATGAAATCTAGGAGCATCTCAAGTAGGTACTTTCACACAGATATGTGTACAATTAATTGCACCAACACAATATTGACATTGAAATATATTATTCTCAAATATTATGTGTGTTTAATATAAATATACTAGGTTAAGAAAAGAAAATCACCTTTAAAAATGGGTAGAATCTACTACTGTTCAATATTTCCAATGGGGTTTCTAATATGTCAGGTTGTCTTAGAAACATATTCTGTAGTTGTATAATTTCTTTCAAAATGATATGAAAATGATGGCTTACAGTTTCCCCAGATCAACTCCAAAAGAACACAGTCTCTCAATTGGTAACGTTATGCCCTAATATGTATAGAAACTTCCCTACTTGTTCTTTAACAGTTGCATGTAAAGTGGGTCAAAACACACCTTTTCCAGCTAATAAATCACATAATTCACCAAACGGTTTAGGTTGCATTCTAATTATATTTCTCCCATTAGAATGAAATAAAATTCTTCACATGATACTCCCCTTTGATTGCAATCTCTTTGATAGTTTAAGGATTTGAAGTTTGTCGTTCGCATGTCTCTTACGTAACACCCACCAATAGATCATAAGACAAGCAACATGAACAAGCGCTAATTGATGTATACGAATCAATTTTCCTTTTTGATTATTCATTCGATTACCTTCACCATTCATGTATAAAATATAAAATTAGGAGTAGTTTTTAAGAAAATCAAAATATAACAAATATGACATAGATATGTCCATTTATATATGATGTTATAAAAGTAACAAGAAGCAACGTAAAAGGGAAGTTTCATCTGAATCATTCCCCTACTGAAATTTCAAGCAAAGTAATAGGAAAATAAAGACAAAAAAGACAGCAGTGATTGAAAAACACCCCAAATTCAGACAACACAACATATAAAATAAGTCACTTACAGTAAAATGATTGGATCGCAAGAGTATACAGTAGCATTGACCTATATGTATGTGCCTTTCAAATTAAATAATCGATATTTTTAGCAGCTCAACCCATAACAGATAATGTTCAGTTCGGTGTAAAGTGAACAATGGGTAAACCCATATGTAAAGTGAACCAAAATAGAGTACAATCTCCTCACCCAAATCAAAATACATCTAATAATAAAAGCAACGGACATATATTATTAAAAAATTCAACAATGAACAGAAATAGGATAAAAAGAAAGTTTCGATAAAGAGGAAGACTCATCGATGACCAAGTCTTCCATCTCCTCTTCTGATTCCCCGCCAATAAACAACACGAGAAGAATGAGAAGTGGCAGAACACGGAGAACAGAAAGAGAAGTCTGGAAGTGATAAGCTTATATACAATAATAAAATGAGTTTGGGTAGGGTTAGAAGAAATAATTGGGAAGAAGAATTATTAAGGATATATTAGGTAGTATGCATTTATTAGTTTATGTTTCATCTTAAACCCCCGACTTAGAGGTTTCTTATTTTTACTGTTTAGGATGGAATAGAACATAATATGAAACCCTCCGCTTCTATCTCATTTCATTCCATTCCATTATAAAACCCTCCACTTCCATCCCATTTCATTCCATTCCATTATGAAACCCTTAAACAAATGATAGAAGTGTGTTACGCCATCCCCTTCCATCTCTGATCCCTCAACCAAATAGGCCCTAAGGCCATAGGCAAACACTTGGATTTCATTTTTGCAAAGAGAGGCAACAATATGTTAAAGATTGCCAAAATGGATGTAGAAGATCTTCATGGACATAGAAACCACATTATTGAGCAAATAAATTACAACAACTGGGCCTGCTAGGCAAAACAGAGTACTCAATTCAACCAAGGTGGCTCTTCATAGCTTTTGAAATGATGATAATTCTGTGTCATCTAATATATTCTCTAGTTCAGAGCTTAATGACTCTAAATGATGTTGTTTGTCAACCAACAAGGCTTCCTGAGACTCATTCTCTGTAGAGTTGTTTGCAGCTTTGTTAGAGTTCATGCTCCCTTCTCTTGCTTTGTGTATATGTGAGTGGATACTCTTAATAGATCAATTATATATACACACAAAAAGGAAGCTAAGGATAAAAACAACCATATGTTAGATTCCATGTCTTTTTCTTTTGTACTTCAGTACTGTTAAGCTGGATATTATAGTCAACGTTTCCATGCTACCATCATTATTAAATACACGTAAAGCTTGTTTCATTTCTATCTTTTTATTTTATTAAATTAATATTTTTATTTACAAAAAGACTTAACTAGGTATTTAGATTTGTGTGTGCTAATTAGGATTTAAAATAATAAAAAGACTAATAGATATAATAGTATTAAAGGTACTTAATTTCACAATATAATAAATAAGTAAATTTGTATTTACTAAAAGTTACATGAGGATCCTAAAATACTTCCAAGCCATCTCCATTATCTTTTTTATCTTCATCTTGCATTTCTCTCTTAAAGAAGCTTAAAAAAAAAACTTAAATTGCTCTTAGATTTCTTAACTTATTACCTTTTAAATGCCTATAAATCAAGGTTACTGGTATTTTTCTGTTCCTCTATCTCAATAATGTGACCACATTACCAAACTATTAATAATGAAAAACAAAATAAGGTCCAACAAATTGATGATGAAGGAAGATAAGCTCTATTTTATCAATAATAGATAATATGACATTTTAATCGAACCTTCAAATAGGAGGCTTATTTTGCCACCTATAGGCAATCCTGATACCTTAACTAGCTCAACCCATTTAAGTTTTGTTGGATCCCATTGTCGGAACCCAACTCTTGAGAAATCATAAACCATATACTTATTTTTGGTTATTCCCATTTAACCCTCATTAGTCATCCTCTTTTCATCTTCATTCTCTAATACCGTTGTTTCGGGCCCTAACTTCCGAATCTTTCTTATACTGAAGCAAATATTCTATGCTCAACTTCCATCCAGATATTGAGCATCTTAGAGGCTAGGTTAAAATTCTATTCCTCCAAATCATTTAAGAGCTCTATGTCTCCAGTTTATCTAAAAATCGGATTCATCTCATTATGAGGTTAGATAACAAAGTTATGGCTGAAAGAACCAAACAAGGTTTTGACCTCAATCACAATACCCCTATCTTAGGACCAAAGGAATAACTTGCCCTAGGGATTTTAGATTAGGGTCAATCTTAGAGGATTCGAAAGAGGACTTCATGATCTACAACTTTCATGAAGACCTTAAAGACAAATTCTATCATCTGAAATATCTAAAATAGAGCAGATGATAGTATCAAACGAATAGAGTACAAAAAGAGGAGTTTAGGTCACATTAGTAGAAAGTAAACGAAACAAAAAGAAGACGAGGCAAAAAGTAGATGAAGCAAAAAGCAAATGAAACAGAAATCAAACGAATCAAAAAGTAGATGAAGCGGAAAGGCAAATGAAGCAGAAAGCAGACGAATCAAAGAGGGCAGACGAAACAAAAGAACAGACAAAGCAAAGGACAGACGAAGCGAGGAGAGTAGACGAAACAAAAGAATAGGCGAAGAAAAGGACAGACAAAGCAAAGAGAGAAGACGAAACAAAAGAATAGACGAAGCAAAGTCTTAAGACGATGTGGGGTTAACTTAAGATGAAACAAAGTTTTAAGACGATGCAGGGTCAACTTAAGACGATGTAAAGTCAACTTAAGATGATGCAACTCTTAAAACGAAGCGGACTTAACTTAAGATGATGCAAAGTTAGCTTAAGACGATGCAACTCTTAAGACGAAGCATCTTTATAGACAATACAACTCTATAGATGATATGATGTCATCATAGATGATGTGATGTCATCGTAGATGTAACACCCCTTACCCTAGGGTACCCACTGGAATGCCCGTAGGTCATTCCGATACACAGCCTAAGATAAGGGAGTGCTACGTGCGATCACTACAGAACTCCACATGGCATCACAGACATGTAAATAATAAAAACTGTAGTTTACAAGATTTTTCAAGTCAAATTTCTCTTTTCATTACTCCAAACAACAGTTTTATACATCAGATGTACAGTCTGTACATACAGACAATCCTAACACAGATACTATGTCAAAAGAAATACAACAACTCCTAACTAGGTCATCCAAAAGTCTGAAGTCCCAGCTGACCCACCTGTGTGCCATAATC
>JAOQMP010072705.1:0-20695 GCA_027563575.1 Erythroxylum pedicellare | reverse complement strand
CCTGTTCAGATCAAAGGAACCCAAAAATACACGTCGTTGGAAGTGACCAGAGAATGGCTGATTAGAGTCGCGGAAGGCCAGAGATCAGATCTGGGCAAAAAACCGAGTCGGACGATGGCCCGAGATGGTGACACGAGCCCCACGTGCCTGTGTATGAACAGTGTCACTGGATCTTCAGGCGGAGCGTGACACCACGCGCAACGTCGATGGCGGCCAAACTCCGGTGGCTGGCCAAACTTGACCCTAGCGATTTTCTAGTGTGGGCAATGTCGAGAGAGGAGGAGAAAACTCAACCCCTTAGTTGGACAGAAACGAAAAAATGTAGATGCAGGAGAGAGAAAACTCAATCTCCGGAATAGGCATCTTGCTCTGATACCATGAAGAATTTTTTCATTCTCTAATAAATATTTACAAGGCATATACATATGAATATATAGGAAAAACTATCCTAATTAAAGGAAGAATCCTAATTATACATAAATACAACATTCCAAATCTGTCAACAGATCCTCATTAGAATGATTGTTAACTGTAGACATAACCAAGGTTAGTAACCAAGGATAGCGGCTTTACTTTGTGATTGGAACAGAGGCCTGCTAATACATTGTCTTGTGATTTATACTATTGTTTAATTTGGGAATGGGGCTAAAAGAAGTTCCTAATCATGTTGTTCTGTGTCCACAGGATCACTCTCTGGACTTTTATGCATTATGTGCTTTATATGCTGTTACTGGTACTATCTTCATTCTCAAACTTTTAGGTTCAATGACTTATTTTTTCATGATTGCAGTAAATAAAAGTAGTGCTACTTTTTCCATTTTAGCAATTGAAAATTGGGAATAAATGATCATGTCTTAGTGTTGTGCATTATGTGCATTATATGCTGTTACTGGTACTATCTTCATTCTCAAACTTTTAGGTTAAATGACTTATTTTTTCATGATTGCAGTAAACAAAAGTAGTGCTACTTTTTCCCTTTTAGCAATTGAAAATTGGGAATTAAATGATCATGTCTTATTGTTGTTCAGTTCTGTGTTCCAGGATAACTAAGAGGAATATTGGTAAAAACAAATGTCAACTAGAGAAGTTGTGATATCAACAAATGCTATTATTGATATCCCAAGTTAGTGGTCCTATGTACGACTACAAATAAACTCAGTCCATTTTGATCATTGAGATGCTAACTTATTGTATCAAACAGAGATGGAATGCCTCCTCAAAGCTGTGCTGAAAGAAGCAATGTGGCACTCATTTTTCCTAGAACGGAGTGGTCATAGAATGAGTGAAATATTTCCTGGAGCGCCACTGGTTTAGACATGTGGTTCTAAACAAAAACTGTGGCAGAACTAAATGTTATCCATAGTAAAGATAATTGTTTGTTTGTCTATATTAGTTATTGCATGAAAATATTAGAATGCTGGTCTTGTCAGGTGATAATATTTTGCTCGTAATTCTCTTTTCCCATGGATTCTATAGATGTAGCACTAGTAACTTCCTTGAGGGATGGGATGAATCTTGTCAGTTATGAATTTGTTGAATGCCGAGATTCAAAGAAAGGTGTCCTCATTCTCAGTGAGGTAAATTTAAGATGCAAAAAATGCACGATACTTTCATCTGACTCTTGACGCAGTGTCAATACTTAAAATCTTATCGTCAGGCAAGCATTAAAAGTGGGCTTCTAGTAATCTTCTGATCATATTATCCAATCATTTTGTTGAATCTACCCCATCTATTTGTGCCGGATGTAAATGATGTATAAGAGACGATTGGTTTTACAGTGTACTTTTGTTTCTTTTGTATAATGTTGTCCAAAGATCATGAATCATTGGTAGTGTCCTAGAAGCTTCAGCAAACAAAATTTGCTTTCCTCCCAATTTTCATATGTATTTTTTGCATCTGATGCAAGTAGTTGTAGGAAGAGAAATCAGCGTATAGTGTTTTATTCGATGAATTTTGTAGGAGAAACATTGGCTCTTTTTGCTTTGCTTTGCTTTTTATTTACATGTGTCTTGAAAAAGTCCTGATTCTGTATTATCTTTCACCACGATGGATCCTTTTGCATTTTTGACATTCAGTTTGCTTTGTGTTTCTGTAGTTTGCTGGTGCAGCACAGTCTTTGGGTGCTGGAGCAATCCTTGTGAATCCTTGGAACATTAGTGAAGTTGCTGCTTCAATACGCCAAGCTTTGACTATGTCAGTTGAAGAAAGAGAAAAGAGACATCAACATAATTTTGTGCATGCCACAACCCACACAGCTCAAGAATGGGCTGAAACTTTTGTGAGGTATGACGAAAAAGAATTTTAAACTAGAAGTTGAAATTCTGACTTTTTGAATGTAATATTTGTTGTTGGCCTTAACTTATGAATCTACTCTTGTTTCTGGATCTCCCCACAGAGGAGAGATTAAAGGAATATAATCTCCTTACCGGCCAGGAAGCCTAGGTCTTGGAAGAACTAATATTGCTGACATGCTTATCGCATTTGTTACTTTATACGCACCTTTTAGCAGAAACATTTTGCGGGCCACTCTGTTTTTTAGGTTGTTACTCATGCCCTAAGCTATCTTAAGTATCGTTTTCATGTTTTTGGTACTTCAACAGTGAACTAAATGATACGGTTGTCGAGGCACAATCAAGGACAAAGCAAGTCCCACCTTTGCTTCCAGAAGATGACGCAATAAAATGCTTTCTACAGTCTAATAATCGATTGCTCGTACTGGTATGGACGGTTTAGGACTTTGTGGTCTTGCACTTTTGGGCTTTGAATGAGAAATTACATTTTGATGCCTAATTATTAAGATGTTTGTTGCTATCATACATGCAGTATCCTTTTTTGCATTGTTGAGTTTTGCAACCATTTGATTACCTACTTAATCTGAACAAGCATTCGTCAGTCTCACTTTTGCTATATCCTAATCTAGTATGCGCCTCTTATCTTATTACATTGAGTAGAAAGGTTGCTGGAGATGTGAATGGTCAACTTTCTCAATTGACGTCTTTGTTTTGTTTTGTATTTTTACCATCAAATATATTGTAGAAAATATTAAAATAAAATGTCAATACTAATATAGTCGATTGTGGTTTCCTTTTTTTTTTCCCCCTCAAAAAACTCCTGTGTGATTTAATTGAAAAGATCCATATTGTGTGATAGTTAATAAAAGAACATTTTCATGGTATTTTTTTTGTAATTTGTAAAATGATTATTATCCTGGAATTAATGCAATTCATTTTCCTAGTTTTCACATGATTAATCATTCTTTTACTTGAACTTATATTGAAAAAATGGCATATTTAACTAATTATCAAAGCAGAGGGATCTAACTCAAACAAAAGTGCTTTTTCTAAAATAACAATATCATATGGAGCCTTGGTACGTTAACCCAAAAATGAAATTAATCTGATATTCTAAACATGTGCAACTTTTGGTCTTCATTTTGCCAATACCTATCTATGATATCTATGGTGGCTGTTGGGCATGACATTTTTAGTTAAAAAGTTGAAAAGAGGTTAGGAAATGGCATGTGTAGCATCTTAAGTTCCATTGTTTTGTGATTTGTATGTTGTTCTCATTCCAGTTATTTTGTTGTTTAAACCTCAGGGATTTAATGCAACGTTGACCGAACCAGTGGACACTCCCGGGAAAAGAGGTGATCAAATTAAAGAAATGGAGCTTAAGTTGCATCCTGAGCTGAGACAAACATTAAAAACACTTTGCAGCGACTCAAAGACTACCATTGTTGTACTGAGTGGGAGTGCCGGAAATGTCTTGGATGATGTACTTACCTAAATTCAATGAACAGATTCCTTCTTAACCTTTTATACATGTATTGTAAATGAGTCTTCCACTTTTGCAGAACTTTGGAGATTATGACATGTGGTTGGCAGCAGAACATGGAATGTTTTAACGTAATACAAAGGGAACCTGGATGACAACAAAGCCAGAACACTTGAATATGGATTGATGCCGAAGCTGGTTGTGTTAAGGTTTAATTTGTAACCGCATATCTACTAAATAATTACATCATTCTTTGGCTTGTTATTTCAGCACGTTTTTTAGTACTTCATGGAGAGGACTCCCCGATCACATTTTGACCAGCGCGAGACGTCGCTCGTGTGGAATTACAAGTATGCAGGTGCTTGTTTCTTCTGGGGTTTAGGCAGGCTATCTTGCATCAACTGTTTGTCTTCCGTTGGTCTTTCAGATGTTTTTCTGCAATAGATATTGAATTTGGAAGACTTCAAGCAAGGGATAGGTTGCAGCATCTGTGGACAGGTCCAATTTCTAATGCATCTGTGGATGTGGTCCAAGGTAGCCGCTCGGTTGAAGTTCGGGCAGTTGGTGTTACAAAGGTAACATATTGTTATCTATTTCTAGAGTCTGCCAAGCTTGGAAATTTTAAATCATCTGCAACAGCTCCATGTTTATTCAGGGTGCTGCTATTGATAGAATACTGGGGAAGATAGTTCACAGTAAATCCATGACAACGCCAATTGATTATTTCCTATGTATAGGACATTTTCTTGGAAAGGTAATTTGAGACCTTCTTTCCATCAATTTATCTACTGTAATTTTCTGGTGAAGTTACATGGAAAAAAGTTTGGAAGAATTTAGCTCTATTTGACTTTTTTTCATAAAGTTAGGCAGACCATGGACACTGGCTTTAATTCAGAAATTGATTCAGCCTAACTAGTTCTGTTAATGACATTGAAACATGAGGATATCTGAAGTAGTTATGAAGTGATTGGTGATATGTAGAACCCCATTTAGTTTTGAACATGCAAGAAGGGAAAAGGGGAAGTATGCAGAAATCTGGCATCCAATCAGTTTAATTGTAGGCATCTCATGTTGTCGAAGATTGTAATAGATTCTTTCTAAGTGCTCCAGGAAGAAGATTTATATACCTTCTTTAAGCCAGACTTCCTTCTGACGGCTTTGGGATACTAAGAACTAAGCAAACGGATGGACTGAAATTACCTGGTGAAAGGAGACCTTTGAAGCTTCCAGCTGGTAGAAGTGGGACTAAATTATCTCATGGCAAGGCACAACGACCATCGTCAAATCCCGAGAAGAAGACGACTAATCATAGTCCTGAGAAGAAGACGACTAATTATAACTGCGGAAGCAGGAGGCAACCATCACCAGAAAAGACTTCGTGGAGTGTGCTTGATCTGAAGGGAGATAATTACTTCTCATGTACTGTTGGACGAATCTGTACGAATGCTCGCTATTTGCTTGGGTCGTCAGATGATGTTGTGTCCTTTTGGAGGAGACTATCCACTGCATCTTTCTCAGGCGCATGCAGACGAAGTTGAGAAGTTTTTTTTTTTTTGCAATTCCATAAACCAAAAGTGAAGAATGGTACAACCTGTACTGAGCTGTGTGCTTCTTGTATAGCTTCACTAATTTATCTAGAATACAATGGTGCTCGTAATTGGCAGGAAGTGAAATTGAGCAAAAAATAACGGTATATGACCACAGCAATATTCTCTATTCCAATGGCTTGATATAATTTTTACTATGGTCCCCACGGCTTGAGGCATTGCTGGTAAGGTTTTCAATGCAATCTTGTTTGGTTTATATACTCGCCAATTCATTTATTGTAAGGTTGAAATTTATGTACGAAATCCCAAACTTGAACTCAAATGTCCCAATTTGGCAGTTTGAATCACCATTTTTATGTTTACTTCTAGCATGTTGTTGGGTTACTGCTTCGAACCTTATATTCGATAATTTTAATTAGCGTGCTTATTTCAAGTAGACGGTTCAATTTCATTAATATTTGCTGAACTACTAATAGTTCACTCGGTGGTTTGGAGGATTTGTGAATTCTTTCAGCTTATTCAAAAACTTTCCAAAGTCGCCTTATAGCGTCCAAGTTGCTAAGAGATAAATTGAACAAGAATGACCACCCTTATTGGGCTGTACTATCAAACCTAAATTTTGACTATTCGATAAGAATTATGGTAGAGCAGTTTATGAAAGTCTTCACGGTGGGCTTGATTTTACCAAAGTTGATGAGAACTTTAACCATTTACGCGTTGGAGAGATTGTTTCTTATTTTATGCCAAAGCATTTAATAAAGTACTGGTGAAAATTGATGAAATCAAAGTGCATTATTTGAAATTGTTAGACTTTGGTTATTTTTAGAAAAGTTGAATTAAATAAATTAAATCATAAAAGACAATCAAAGAGAGATAGTACGTACATTACAACTTGCAAATTACAAGAGAAAGAGAACAATCACAAGATTACAACTGAATCATAAATAAAACATAAAGAACTGCAATTAGTTGAATGAGTATACACTTTCCAGCTCAAATTGAGAAATTGCTGGTCCATTTTGTTATGCATATGGATGCTAATGTGAGTTCTTATTAGCTACATTAGATATGTGTTGAAATGCTCAGTGGAAAGGCATTTGTCATGAAAAATAATGTTATTCCTTTCATCTTATACAACTATAACTGGGAATGATAGGGAAATGCAAAAACACCATTTGATGATTTTGTTTTGGAATCTTATATCAGCACACCCAAGCTTGATTTGGCTCAAGTCCTCTGGAAATTCACTAATAAGACATTTCTGCATCAATGCATTCCAAGTATCAATGACATAATTGCACTTAAAGAAGAGATGATATGAAGTCTCCTAAGCTCTTTTATGGTGAGTACACCAATTAGTAAGATATATAAATTTTACAATCTTATTAACAGTTGGTAGCTTATTTAAAATAGCAAGCCAAAAGGATGTAGATGCTCAAAGATTTTGATGATTGAACTAGACTATGTTTGTATAGGGGAGGATTGGCAAGTTGTTAGCAATCGCTTATTTACAAGAGTGATTAGTGAAATTGCCATTGGAGGTGTATTTCCGTAAGATATTGTCATTACCAGAATTAATAGAAGCCTACATAATTTCAACCTTCAAAGGAGTTGGCATTGGAGCAAGTCCAATTAATCCTTTTTTGTAAAAGCTTGAGCCACTGTATCATGTTGTTGTATAAGAGGTCTTAGAGCAACAACTTCATCCAATTCATTCAAAGTGACCTAATGATAACCAGTTATCTAGCCACAAGTAGGTGGTTTACTCATTTCCAATGAGGTGAGCGAAATGAGTTCTCATTTTTCCTCTCAACTTAAGAATAACTTTCAGGGTAGTAGAGGAAAGATTATCTAAATTAAAACTCCACAAGTTCCTTTTTTTAATAAAAAATGTGGATCCATCTACACTATAGTGCATGCTTATTAGTAAGGAGCCTTTATAATCTTTTTGGTGGGTATAACAGTGTTGAGTGATTTGAGAGAGATTATACTAAGTCCACCTTAGTTTTTGGGTATGTATCCACCTCCCCCCCCCCCATTTCATCTTCACTATGCAAGGATTACGTTTTCACACAATCCACAAAAACTTGTTAAAAATCTTGTCGATAGTTTTGATAACTTTCATATGGAAAGCAATATGAGATGCTCAATAAACATTGATGGAATTTATGATGGAAACAATAAGTTGAGCTCTCCTAACAGTAGAGAGATTTCTATAACTCCAATAAGCAATTCTAATATTTATCTGATTAATTAAACTAGCATAATCCTTAGTCTTGAATCTGCAATAGGAATACCATGATACATCAAAAGTAGTTATTGCTTACTGAATCCTGTAATAGACACCGAAGTAGATTCCATATTAGAAGCTTTTTCAGATAGGAATAAACCACTTTTGGAGCAGTTATCATGAAGGCCAAACATCCTGCTAAATATCTTAAAAGCTTTTAATACAGATGTAGAATCAACTTTAGACAGTAATATAAGAACATTAGCAAACATAGGTGGGATAAATTGGGCGTCTACATTTGGAGTGGAATTTGAAGCCCTTAGTACTATTAGCAACCTTATGGAGTAGTCTGCTAAAGACCTCCATCAGTAAACCAAATAAATAAGGTGAAATTAGGTCACCTTGTTTAATTCCTTTGCAACTTCTAAAGGTGTTTGTGCGATGACCGATAATAAGAATGGTGTAGCAAGGTGAAGAGATAAATTGAGTGATCCACTGGATAAACATCCTTAGGAAATCCAAAGCAACTAGAATGTTGATGATGTAAGTCCCAATCCATACTATCATAAGCCTTTTTGGGATCAATCTTAATACATCAATTGGCCTTACCATTCTTTTTTTAGTAGGTTTTGATCAGATCCTAAAGAATCAAAATATTATTCCCAGTAGCCTTTATGATTCTTTAATGTGATTAGGAAGCACCTTTTTTAACATGTGAGCTAGTATTTTAGAGATCAATTTGTAAATGGAATTGTAACAAGAGATGGGGAAAAAATCAAAAGAATGTTTGAGTTCCTCACTCTTAGGAACAAAAGTAATGAAAGTTTTATTAATCTCTGCAAATAATAAGCCGCTGTTGAAAAATTCCAAAACTGCATCTAGTACCATATTCCTTATAAGGGGCTAAGACTTCACAAAAAAATTCATATTGAAGCCATCAAGATTAGGGGCTTTGTGAGGGTGTAGAGATTTTAATGTTTCCTTAATCTCCTGAATGGTAACAAGCTGAGATAATCAATCTCCCGAATGGTAACAGGCTAAGATAAGAATTTAGCTTCATGTGGTGATAAATAACCTTTTAGAATTTGTTTGAGTTGAGATACAAATGAGTGAGCATCAGAAGGCTTATTTAACATATCAGAAATTCAACCAATTCAGCCTGAGAATTCAACTTAAAGTTATTGAATTCAAATGATACAACGCTATCAGTAACTCTTTTAGAAATGATAACTCTATAGAAGATAGAGGTGTTTCTATCCCCATTCTTCAGTGATTCCAGTCTAGATCTCTACTTCATTAGGGAATAACCAAACAATAGGGCTTTGGAATAATTGTCCAAAGCAACTTTCTCCATTTCCTGTAGCTGATTAGATCCAGGATTATTGTGAATTTGTTGTTGAATATTATCCATGATGTTCTTGGTAGTGTTTAATAGATGGTGTGTGTTTGCCTCCCCTCAAAAGGCAACTTGTTGATTGTAAAGCATAAATTTAGCTCCATAAACAAATAATGTGTAGAAGTTGTTCTTTTCTTGAATTGTGAAGATGAGGTGCATAATTTGATCCAATGTTAGGATAAGTGAGGCATTTAATCTGTTGAAATTATAATCTATAATGATGTGCTTATTCTAGTGGCCTTGATGATTTATAAGGATGGATCAATTGTTTTGCAAAAATATTAGTTTCTTACTCTTCTCCTCCTTCAATTTAGTTTTCAAAAGACCTTGAGAACATGATTTATTTCATATAGAAAATCCTTAAGGATTATCTTTTTTGGATAATTTATGCCTTTAACATTTCAAATTAGACTAGACATTATATGACTTTTGGCTCTTGGAAACTTTAGCCTTTTTTCTTTATAACTTCTTTTCCTCCAAGGTGAAGCCTGTATGAATAGTTGGATGATCCATCTAGTCCTCTTTGTTGTTCCCTTTTAAGGGGGAAGTGATTTGTGCATTGTTGGAGAGAGGATTATGATGCACTATTGAGTTTGGATCTTTCTTGGGATTGTTATCTACTACTAGACTAGGAGTTAATTAACTATCCTTTAATACATTGTTTGTCTCAGGGTCCTCATCACATCGACTGGAAATATGGACTATATCTTTAGAGGATCGAGCCTTTATAGGGTTAGTGGGGGAACATAAGGATCCTTCCTTTAGAAGTTAACTTCATTGTCTCTTTTGGTTGCTTTACGAATGTTAATTCAATCTACTCTCCATTATAGCCTTCTTTCTTCTTGGTCTCTATTGTTTCTTTTGTAATTTAATGAAAAAAGATGAAACCAAAAAGAATCGAGAAAGAAATTTAATGAAATCAAATGAAAATGAACTCTTTCCCAAGTTATAATTTCAATATAAATTTTTTATTAAATAGCTGATGCAAAGATAAACCCTTCCATTTCTTAATAATTTAGTTATAGTTGTTAATAAGCTCTAACATCTTATAGTTAGAGTTGTTAACAAGCTCTAGCAACCTATCTCTCTTTACTTCCTTGTTAACCAAAATAAGCTCTTTGATTAATTTTCTTATCAACAAATGACCTTAAACAAACTCTTATGGCTTAATCTATTACATCATTAAAAATAGAGAGACCACTAATTCTAGCTAACAAAAATAGAACCTCAGTTCATTTAGAATAAATTATATATCTACACAACATCAGTAATATCCTATATTGAACCTTATTATTTAAACACTAAGTATTAAAACAATTACGAATTTAATCATTATAATTAGTAATATAATATTTTGATAATTAAACAATTGGCCTTTCATATCAATCAAACAAAATAACAATGTTAATAATCTCAGAAGATATATAAATACTAAAGAATAAAAGAGTGAAGAAGATAAACTAAATGTCAGAATTCTCGAAAATCAATCTTCATTTAACCTTTGGCTAGAAAAAGAGAGTTTAGATTCAAATGGTTTTTAAAATAAGATTAAAAAAATTAAAAATTATCCAAGAAGTTGAAAAACCATAATGAACCAAGATGAGAGGGAGATGGGACGATTGGCTCCTACACCTCTTTCCTATAAACAATCCCATAATCCTATATAATATTCTTAGAAATAAGAATAAAGGCTAAGATCGTAAATAAATCTAAAGGATTCCATTTCCATTAGGATTATCCTTCCAAAAAAAATTCCTACCTAACCAAAACACTTATATAAAGCAAAAAAATATGAAGAAATAACTAGGGCCTACTGAATTTAGAAGCGCCTTATCCATTTAATCATGTTTTTTTTAGAGCAGTCATATTGACAAAGGTGTGGGCATGCCTTATGCTTAGACTCTTCTGGAAATTTTCTTCTATAACCTTTCATTCTTTTCCAAAATTTGCAATCTTTATTCCTTCTTTGTTAAATTTTCACTTTTAAGAACATTTTGATCTAAATATCTAATTTACTCCATAAAATACAATATATATAATTATAATCCATAATTACAAGCATTTTATTGATCAAGACATAGAGAATTAATATAAGACATATGTACTTTATGCATTCTATTTGTTATCCTTCTCCCTTGCTTCTTCTTACATGACATATGTCCCTATTATATCTTGTGTGATTGCTTCTTATGCATCATATGAAAATTTAGTATCAATCCCATCAAAATAGATACAAGTATCATGATTATCAATAGTTAGATTAGTGGTTTTGGATCTCTTATTATACTTCATCATCCCTAACCCTTAGGAACAGCTTCCCATCATGAACATCAATCAAAGCATTAGGAATAACTACGAAATCTTTTCCTGAGATCAATGACACATTTATATCTTCCTTTATGTCAAAAATCACAAAGTCTATAGGGAAAAATAAATTTATGAGCCCTAACCAACACATCCTCGATTATATAGAATAATTAATTGATTTATTAACAAACTAGAGGTTTATCCAAGTTAGCTTAAGGCCATCAAATCTTAATTTCTTGATCAAATGATAAGGCATCAAGTTAACTCTAGCTTAGATTTGCTATTATTTATCAATAGATAAGCTACCAATATTACCAAAGATGGTAAAAGTCCTTAGATCCTTTATCTTCTAAAGTAGATTTTTCTGTAGGATTGCAAAGCACTTCCTACTTATAGTAACTATCGATACTTCCTTAAGTTTGACTTTGTTTAAGAGGAGATCTTTTAAAAATTTGGCATACTATGACATATGCAGTAGAGCTTCAGTAAAAGTTAAACTAATATCTAATTATTCTATTGTATCTAATAACTTACCAAATTGATATTCCTTTTAATCTTTCTCCAATCTATTCAGGTATAAAATTGATGGTTTACACTCTTTTATAGCTTTCTTCTTCATCTCTTAAACTCTTATCTCCATCATTCCTTTATCTTTCCTCTCTTATTTCTTTCCCACAACAACCTGCTCCTCCTTTTCTTTATCCTCAACTATCAACTCCTTTTCACTCCTTAATTTGATTGCATTCACTTTATCTCTTAGATTAGGCTCAATGTTTTCCAGGAAAATACCTAGTTACCTTTCAGAGATAAGCTTGGTGAGTTATCCAATCTTAGATTTTTTAAACGAGTCTTAGAGGAAGTGATATATTATGATACAAGCTCCTCGAGGCTTAGTTTTCTTTACTATTACTGTAAATTTTGAAATTTAAGTGGAGACATTTTTCTCTATTGTCCTCCATAAGAAATTTGGATGGTTTCTCTATCCTGGATTTTAAAGATTACTATAGGGTTATTTTTAGGCTAGATCCAAACAAAATTAGATTTTTAATTTGATGTCCTTAAGTGTAAGTTACTTGAAATTGGTGATTGCAATGTCCTTACCAAGAATGTCACAACTTATTACTTGCACTAGTTGATTTGCAACGCTTATGCTGTCAATTTTCATGTTCAAAGCCTCCAGTTTTTCCTCAAATATTGCCACTATATCAAAATGATGGATACCTACTATCTTTGGCTTTGCTCTTAGATCACCCCACTAATGGTTATTCATGAAAATGTTCTTTATAAGCTCTTGTATTCCCTTTAGGGTCTTAAAGAATGTGGCTCCTTTTGAAGATGCATTTATCAACTGCTTATTTAGGTAGCTTAATCTGTTGTGGAATTTTTGCATTTACATACCTAAGTTAAAGAATGTGGTGTGGGAAATTCTAAAGTAGCTCCTTTATCTTTCCTAACAATCATATAAGGTTTAGCCTTTTAGCTATTAAAAGGAGAAAATATCATTATGAGGCTTTACTATATATGCTATTTGCCAAGAATTTCTTCGTTTGCCTATTCAAAGTAATGATGGATTTTAAGGGTATGACTTTAGCTATGGTTTAGTTCGATCTTTCAAAGTAAAATGGAAAAAACCAACTCTAATTGCATACTCTAAGACTCCATTTAGCTTAAATGTGTCAGATATTTCCAAAAAGTTAACAATACATTTGATGCGATATTCGTCTTGCAATCCATAAAATTGTGCCAACTACTAGATTAACTAGATCATATTGGGTTTTATCTCAAAATTATTCACTTTAAACATTGACCATTTAATGCAAGATTGAGTCCCAGTTAATAAGGTCTGGATAGTCCACCATTAGGCAATTTCCTTAACTTGCCATTATTTCTCGAATTGCATTTGAACTCTTATATTTCTCCCTCTCTCAAATTTTTAAGAAATGTTTATTCCATCTCTAGATTTGGTTTAAATGGAGACCCTAAACTACTCCTAGTCATATACCAAAGAACTTGGACCTACAATGTAACCAAAATCTTAAGATCAAGAAATAATATTTCTTAAATGAAAGTTAAACATAAAAAATAACAAAAAGGATTATTAATAAATACAAATCAAGCTTTTTTAATATCACAGTTCCTAACAATGGTTCCAAGAACCTGATATCTTATAAACACAAAAGGCAATACTAAATAAAGCAGTAAGGTAAATGCACTAATTGTTTTCTGAAGTATAGTCTAGGTAAGTCAATTGTTGATCCCACAAAGACTATAACCACTAGTATTAATAATATTTCTATTATCTAATATAAATATTGAGTGATTAATTTAGATAAGAAAAATAAATTAAATAAAATAATAAATAAAAGACAACTGAGGGGATAGATAATAACAAACAATCAGTTGATAGATAAACTTAGGTATAAAATCACCCTAAAATTTTACTATGTTTGAATTTATCTTAATTAAATAATTGATCCTAATAATTTGTATTGAAAGGGATTCTAAAGTAACAATTGTATGCTCATGGTCAAGATATATACAACCCCTATTCGTAAGTATTTTTGACCAAAAATTTCTCTTACGTATGAACTCTCTAAGAATGCATTAATTCAATTTACAAATTCCCCTAATAATTTTCATTCTAACTCAGAAAGATTGTGTATCTTAATACCTAGGAACTTATGCAACCTCATTATTCATTTTATGACGTAGGTTATAAGATCTTCTATGATTACTACTTCAATCTTATATATGAATTTGATTGTTGAATCTTCTATATTCGTTACTTCAATCCAATAAAATATAAAAAGTATGAATAATCCTCAAGAAATTAGAATTTTTCATTAACCCAATAAATCAGTTTAAAACATAAAGTGCATGGTTCATCACAACTAAATCTATATCCTAAATTAGTTCATAATTAAAATAAAGAAAATCAATAATTAACAATAAAGAAGACAAAAAATAAAAATAGAGTTCTAATGGCTTGCATCTTGCTATTTCTTAATTGATCTTGATGGAATTTTACTTTTCTCCAAAATTGTCTCCTACTAATGTGCTTTTGAGTCTCCTTTTCCTTTGGACAAATATCTAATCCTCCAGTATGTCTCTCCGCTTCTTCTCCTTTTTCTCATCTTTTTATTATGAAATCTTAAAAATTTATTCACGAGCTAAACATAAGACTACATAGGTCCTTATATTACCTTATACCCCTCTCGACATCTTTTTTATAACAATTATACCAACACAAGCCTAACACCGTTATTGGTCCCATATTGCTTTAGGCCAAACAATGGAAGAAAAAAAATGAAACAATATAGAACACGAGCCGAACATAAGTCCTTGTTAGTCTCGTGTTCTTGAATATAGGTCTTTATTAGTGCTACATATTGAATATTTCCTCTAAAATCATTCCAAAATCACTCTAAATAACCATAAACCTACTCAAATTTGTTCCTTCTTCATTGGAGAGTTTAAATAAGGCTTGTAGAAAAAAAATGAACTAATTTAGGTACATGTCATATAAAAATCCCTAAATACATGCTAAATGCCTCAAAATCCTAATAAAAACATAATTTATTTAACACATATCATATATCCAAACCTTAATTTTAACTTCATATTGATCCCAAACTTCCTTATGTACAAACAAAGTTTAGGAAATTAAATTATTTTGTAATGAGATCGAATCTAATTTAAAGTAAAATTAACTATAAAAAATATTTAGCAAATGTTATAGATAAAAAAATAATTTGCAAATAAAAGTTAAAAATACAAAACATAAAATTAAAAATTATATAAATAAAAAACACATTCAAATATTAACAAAGAAATATGGTCTTTTAAGTACATTTCTAGAGTGTCTGGTAGATTGATGAGACTAACATGTTATTGCTTCTTTTATAGTTTAGTTTTAGATTCGAAAGATTACGTCATGCATGTTATACTTCACCATTAAAAGGCATGAAAGGTTATATGAAAAAATATGTTAGAGGGTCTGATACATTAGAAACCATTATAAATTTTGTGCCCTTTATTTTGATCTTATATACTTTTAGTATTCTTTGAGCTTCCTTATCTCGCACATTTGCAATTGGCTCTTTTTTCTTTTGCTTGCTTTGCTCCAATTGGGAATGATTTTTTCTTTTTGGCTTTGTAATGGTGTGATAACAATGTCTGATGTTGTTATAACTTTCTGTTCTTCTCCAACCCTATTTTTGGTAGAGAACTCCAATGATAAGAGAAAAGGTGATATCATTTTTTTTAATGTCACATATGATGGGCTTGTTAAAACTCCTTTCTATGTCTTTATGCCTTTCCTTACATGGATCTTTGTCACTATAATTTCTTCTTATCATTTATACCAAAGTTAATAGTTGGATGATTTTTCCTTCAACATAAACTTGGTCCTTAAAGAATTGCACTAGGAGGTGGTATGTTTCAATAATTTTCTAGACGTTAGTCCTATGCCCGTATAAGTAATAGGCAAATATATCCACCGAGCTCCCACTTTTTAACTAAGATTCTTTTAATGGTTTAATTAGCTATTCTTGCTATGATTACTAAAACATTTGCATGTAATTCTCATCTTATTACATCTTTAGAAGTTGTATATATTCACTCATGAGAGCTAGAATAAACATTTTCATTAAAAAAAGAAATTGATCCAAGGTAAGAAGAAAGCTTATACATGGTTAAGGATTGTTATATATTAGTATAAGAATATTTTCACTAAGTATGATTTCCTTGATATTTCTTAATTTAATAAAGATTTCCTTTTCTTTTCCTACTTCAAGAACAAAATCTTTGAGATTTTTTACTTTAATTAACATTTTTAATTCTAAAGATGAGTTTATTAATAAAAAATTCAACCTTTTTTACAAAGAAATCTTTAGAGCAACTGTTTCTAACTAATGGATGGATTCCTAGTTAAAAGGGTTTACTTCTCTTTAATCAAATTAAAAACTAATGTGTAAAAGGAAAGTCCCGTTTTACTTAAGGTCTTTTCTATTGATTAAAATATATCTGTCAATACGATGTTTTATTGTTGAATATTGATTGAATTGGCATGCAAAAGGATGGTGCTTAAAACAAAATTAGTTTTCTAAGTTACATTTTTCAGTAATCATTAAGATGATCAAGTTAAATGAAATTGCATAATATTTACACTTATATAATCCTTTCATTTTTCGTGAGCTTTTGAGCTTAAAAGAGCATAATTTTTAAAACATTTTAAGCTCTTGTTATTTTTTCATGTCTACTATCATGTGTAGTATAATAATTCTAGAATTTACTTTCATTATACATATTGAGACCATATTTGTTAAATTAGAAGCATTTACATGATGAAGGCACTTAGATTAAACAACTTGCTTTAGCCTATTTCGTTGATAATTACCATACCCATAAAAGTTACCTTCAGGAATAACCAAGTTGAGCCTTGGCTTTTTTCATTGATTTTACCCACATATTAACCTTCATTCTATTTTCTTTGAAGACCTTTTTATTAATTTAAACCCTGAACGTTATTTACATTAATTGCTTGTTTAAAACCTGATTTTTGAATGGTTCAATATTTCTTTAATTATGGTACATGATGAATGCTCGAAATTATTGGAAAAAAGAAAAAAAGACAAAGAAAGAGAAAGAAAAAGATCGAGCATATTTATATATGTAAAAAATGGAATAAGTATATAATACCATTAGTTTTGCAATCAAAGGACCTATGTGTATTGTAAATAAGTTTCATGTAATGTTCTTTTCAGTAAATTTCCTTCAAATCAATCTTTTTATTATCTCAATTATATCATACCTAAGCCCCATTACAACCTTATAAGACCTTTTGATTTATGCTTCTAGTTTATACATAAGTAGTGGAGATGTTATTTTATTACAAGCTTATAGGAAGAATTTTACTATACATTGATTGAGAGTTTTGATACATTTCACTCTAGACACTTAAGCACATTAAGTGAAATCTTGGTAAAGGTGTAAAAGTTTACGCTTTTGATTTCAATGCGATTATTGATGTGATTATTATTAATATTGCTTAGGAAGATAAATTTATGATAGTTTGACTCTAATTATATATTAATTTGATTCAATATGATATGATGACGTATAGTATGAATGGACAGATTGAGATTGATGATGGGTTGATGTTGTAGATTTATAATTTTGATTAAGGTTTGCTTGAGGAAAAGCAAAAGCTTAAGTGTGGGAATGTTTGATAGATGCATAATTGATCATCTTTATATCCCATATTTGATGCATTTTTGCTTGATATTTTATAAATTTAGTGTATATTTGGTTCTTCATGCCTTCCAAATATGTATACAGATTATAATTGCCTTCAAACATTTAAACGAGAAGAATTCAGACAAAAACACAATATAAAACAAAAATTTGACACACAGAAAGGATGCATAGCCATGCATATGCCCATGCACATCTCTCAGGCTATACATTTTTGCTATTTTCAGAGATTTTGGTTATGCACAATCTGATGCACGAACGTGCACAAGACTATGCATTGACCAAAACCCTAGAATTTTATATAAAAGGACGTGAACAGAGACTTGAAGAGGGAGCAGACCTAAGGAGTCGATTCCAGATGTGGAGATCGTTCTCAAGGGGTGATTTTAGTTCAGAGAAGTGGAAAACATGAAGAAATCATCGAAAGATCCATCTGAATACAAGTTCAAACCTCTACATCGCAAGAATACTTGATAGAAGAGAACCAGGGGGATTTAGAATTATGATTCCATTGTTTTCAATTCATTGTTCTTCTATTTATGTTTGATTTTGTATCCGATAATGTGTAACTAAACATCTTGTTAGTGTTTACGTTAGATGAACCTTATGTTGATACTTTAATATGTTTTGATTCTTTTATTAATGCAATTAGGTTGATTGATATATTGCAATTCGATTACATGTTTGATATATGTTCCAATAGAATGGGAATATTAGTTCATAATCTAATTTCATACGTAGAGATTAAGAAATCCTAAGTTTGAATAGATCTACCGTAATTGGAAGGAGTTGATTGCAACCTTAAAAATAGGATAACACAAATCATCCAAATTAGGGTCAAACCTAATAGAGGGATTCAAAAATTGGTAAAGCAATTTTATAAACTTTAACCTGATTAATTTCGTTGAAAACCTTATGATTAGTTGTTAGTAGATTCAAGGTCAATTATTAGCAAAACATAGGAATCTCCATAGTCCAATAAATCAATAAAACAATTGAGTAATAAAAGATCAATCTGATAGGCTATGTTTGGTTGGGGGTTTATTAAAAGAATAGAATGAAATTTAATATTATTTCATCATTTGCAAAGAGGGTTTATAATGGAATGGAATGGAGTGGGATGAAAGAGGAGGGCCATATTACATACATCTCATTCCATCCTAAACAATAAAAATGAGAAACCTTCGATTTGGGGCGTTTAGGATGAAATGTAAAATGATAAACAACTTTTCACTATATTAATTATAAACCCTTTTTCTAAACAACATTTCACTATATTACATTATGAACCTTTCCATCCCTCTCAAACAACAATTTTATAATATTACATCCATTTACATTCCATTCCATTATAAATTATTTCATTCCATTAAAAACCTTACGTCCAACCAAACATAGATGTAAGGGTTTTGGGGGATTCGAAACCTAGACACTAATTATTGATATCGATAATTTTCTAAGTGAATTCTTAATTTTCTGTTTAATATTGTTGCCTATTTTATTTTACTTGTTTTAGTTTTTATTTTATTTTATTAAAAGTGAAAATTGATAGGCTAGATGATAGGAAAAAGGATATTACTAGTAATTACTGTCTTCATGGGATCGACCTGTACTTGTCGGTACTAGCTACAGCTATGCCATTCACTTACCTTTATTATAATATTAACTAACTCACAAAATAGGTCAATCATTTATTCACCAATGAATCTTGTAAATTGCTTTTAAAGATTCAGGATTTAAGGATGAAATGTGATAAGATGGTGTGTTTCAAGGAAGCTTGTCCTAGTGTAACATCACGTTACTCATCTTAAGGCTAAATTAGTAACTGTGACAGATTACTGAGAAATTAGGAAACATATTTCATGCTCATGCATTACATAATATGCACATACACATGAATATGGAATCTTTGAGCATAAAAATAGTTGTACATGCATTCATTGACAATTTTTGGGTATAATTGTTTATATATGTGAGTATATTGAGAAATTTAGTTTTATGTGTTGAAGAAAAATTGATTTGTAAAGTGTATTTATTGATTTAGAATTTTTGGAGAAATTTTTGGAAATTGTTGGGTGTTTTAGCTAGGTAAAATTGCCAAGTGGCAAAACAATTGTTAAATAGTAGTAGAAATTACTGTCCAATGGAAATGGAAATTTTGATAAATGACTTTAGGATTTATTAACAAGTGCCATTGAAAATTAGGGAACAATTAGAGTAGGAATTGAAACTGATAGGACTAGTTAAATGAAAGAACCAATCAAATGCTTTAGGAATGGACATGTGGCAAATGACAAATATCACTTGCCAAACAATGCCTTAAGTTTAGAGAAAAATATGAAATGATTTGTTGGGTTATGAAATTATATTCTAATGAATTTATTGAGGAATAAACTATAATTATAAATGGTACTTATATGAGTTTGGGAATACAAATGTTTATGTGATGTGAATGATAAAGCGATAACTGGGATTGTCATGAACATCTATTGTACATATTCCATATACACACGTGTGCATAAATGAATGCTTATAATTGTGCAAATATTAATGTGTGTGTGCATTGAATAATTTCGATGTGCAAGATAAACGTCTACAATCAAATGTTTCCAGATCATTGAAGCTAGTGCTAATATGAAGCGTACTGTGAGTAACCTAGATGGTCTCACTTAATTACTTATTTGCTTAAATTTTATTAGAAATGATTGAATAAATGTGCCTTGATTGTTGATTCTGGGCAATGAAGGTCCGATGACTGTGATATTAGAATAGGATATTGAAGTACTGCTTGAATGTGAATGTGACAAACTATGTGCTTCATAATATGATTGATTGTGATAGATGCATTCCATAGATGAGTGCACAATCAGATAATGGCAGTTGTGACCAGAGCAGCCACCGATCAAAGCTTAAAGCTCAAAGTGTGAAAAAGAGCCTCAAGCTCAGAAAGTGATTAAGAGCCTAAGACTCACTGTGTAAAATGAGCCATGTATCCCCATCGGATAAGGAACAATTATCAACGAGCCCGATATCCAAATTAGATACGGGATAGTTTATCAATGAGCCCGGTATTCAAAATAAATACGGGACAGTTTAGGCAGTCGATGATAACAACGTAACAATTGGAAAAGAGTCTCATGAGCATTCCATATGCATTTGTTTAAGTATGTTTGATTGATTGAAATG
>JAOQMP010072659.1:0-20706 GCA_027563575.1 Erythroxylum pedicellare | reverse complement strand
GCTCCACATACCTAATTATTAAAACCTAAGTCTAATTTCTACATAAATCATCTCCAAATTTTCAATGGCTCACCTAAATAAATCCTAAAATTATGTATCTAACTTTCCAGTGCCATTGGATAGTCATTTTTCCTACCGGAAAAATACTCACGCTGCCGCTTGGCATTTTTCTTAGTCCGAAAAAGTACCCCGAAAATTTCCAGAAAAATTTCTAAAAATTCTCCCAAAATTCAAAACATACAAGGACCCACTCCAATTAAATTTTCAAGCACAAAAATCATTTTTTTTTCACTATAAACACATTTATAGACATATATGCCGGGAAATGTCATGAATGCATGTACAATCTTGTGCATGTGCAAAAATTTCTATTCATGTATATATGGAGGCCATAGTATGTATGAACATGCCAAGATAAGTTTACACACTCATAGCCCGTCCCAATTTACTATTTTACCCTTCCCATCGGTGATGGGATGTTACATATAATGCTCCTTCTCACTATTGTGGGAAGTAATTTGGAAGGAGAAAAGGTTGGTTTTGGGCAATTTTTGGACTATATAAGGTTAAGACACTTTATAATGGTGTAAATGGACTTAATTGGGGCTTAAAATAAACCTAGAAAGTTACTTGATTAAATGATTAAGTGCTTGATAAGTTTAAGTTGTTAATTTAGGTTATAAATTAAGGAATGGAATGATTGATATCAATGTATATGAATTTGAGAAGTAAGAGTTGTTAATGGTATAAAGATGTTCATGTGAATGCAAATGAGATTCAAAGGATATAAGAAATGAATTACGTGTGATTGAATGATAATTGGGAAATTGTGTGAATACTTAATACTTGGAAAAAATTTAGGGTAATCAAACTTACCTAAAGCATAAACTAATTGCAAACAATTTATTTACAAGCTATAATGAACAAATGATCAGGAATTGTGAATAAGGATACATACCCGGGAGAGCCGATTGAGCATGTATTGAAAAATATGATCTATATACATATGAATGATTGAGTAATCTTATGATTGATAACATAATGAATTGTGAACTTTGTGTGTGTATTGCAAGAACATAGATACACAAGTGATTTCCAACATATAGACATTGTTGGATCACCAAAGCAATAACTTATCTGGAGCATACGGTGAGTTGACCTAGATGATCCTTACTACAAATGAATACTTTTTGTTTAAATTTCAGTTATTGAATTGGTACTTATTAAATTGTGATATTCTAGAAATTATTAGTTCGAGGAGCTTGATATTTAGGAATGTATTGGAAGTGCTTACTGATTGTATGTGAATCGAAAAATGTGTACTCAACTAAATGTTGAATGTCAGACTTAAATCCAATGATTGTGACAGCTAACTGTGTACATTGAAAGAAAGTAATTGATAGCATATTATATGGAATGTTGACTCCATCATATGAATATGCATGATCATATAAAGGAGTTGTGACCAAAGTGACTAACGTGAAAAGAGTTTAGAGCTCAGAACTGTAAAAAACACAAACTCAATGAATAATGAACCTGGTGTCCACAATAGGTATGGGACAGTATCTAAAATGAGTCCAAAATCTAAAACTAATATAGGATAGTTAAATAGGTACTCAGTCATTAAAAAAAAATGGAAGTGAGTCTCATATGCATTTGCATCTATATCTTTGCATACGTTCATGAGATTGATTGTAAATAAATGTTGAATTGTGTTGATATAATGATGTGTAATGCCTGTGTACATGTTCATGATATAAAGA
Organism: Erythroxylum pedicellare; assembly: GCA_027563575.1. Classification (NCBI taxonomy): domain Eukaryota; kingdom Viridiplantae; phylum Streptophyta; class Magnoliopsida; order Malpighiales; family Erythroxylaceae; genus Erythroxylum; species Erythroxylum pedicellare. The sequence goes on along the minus strand of JAOQMP010072659.1, from coordinate 18,943 downwards.
ATTGAGATAAATGATTGGATTATTCTAAAATGACTATATGAAGTCTTTGTATTCATAATGTGCTTGTTGAAATATGATGAGTAATGTGATATATATGAGATTTGAATTTGGATAAGGTGTTATACTAATTAAATTGTGTTTTATACATGAGATGTTTATGTTCTATTTGAGTGAGCACATCGATGATGATTCACTCACTAAGTTAGCAAAACTCATCAAAATTGTAACGTTGATTTTTAGGGAGATCTAGCTAGTCTAGTTAAAGTAACTTATGCATTTGGATATGGGTCAGTGTCAAGATTAGTTGTACCTATAAATGTCTTAGTTATGTTGTATCAAGAATTGTATCTCTCAACTGTTGTATAATGTACATGTGAATTTTAGAAATGAAATGATTTTTGAGACTGTATATGTTTATAAATGAAATGGGACAATATGATTGTGACTGAAATGATTCAAAACGAAGATTTGAAATGATTTTGTTTTGAAACAATTAAAATATGTAAAGAGTTGATATGTGATGCCTTTAAAATTTGGAAATATGTCCATCTTAACATGATCTTTTGTAGAGTATGTTCACGAATATCCTTCGATATGTTGGGCATATGCTCTATAGGAGTGTTATGTTATAAGAATGGATGTCATGAAGGCATAATTGCAGAAGGTAGTGCGATAACAATGCTACCAACTAAAGAAATTGTTGAAGTAAGGCATCTAAGCTCCTCCTCCCCACCATCATCACCCTAATCCCTGTAAGTTCTCTTGCCCCTTATTCTAATTTCTTTTATTTTTCTGTTACTTTAGTTATTTGTGTTTGTTATTAGTTGTGTGTCATTTTTTCACATTGAGGACAATGTGTTGTTTAAGTGTAAGGACGTATATGTATTTGTACTATCAATTATGTGCGACTTTACGTTTACATTGTATAAAATTTGTGTTGCATGATATGGCATTGTGTATATTTGTGTGAATGAGTAAATGGAAAGGAATTAAAAGGGATCGACTTAACTACAAGCATGATCATTTAATTTTAAAATAGCATTAGCTTGTGAAGATTGAGTTTTTAGTGTCTTTTAGTTAAATGTGCATGTTGATTAGGATGATGTACCTATTCTTTCATTTTATGACACTTGTTTGGATGCACTTATGATCGAATGAAATTAATTTGTTAGGAATAATTAGTAGCCTTTCATGGGAATGGATTAAATGAGCGGAAATGATGTAGGTAAGAGTATAAAAATGATAATAAGAGAATTTATTCTATAACCCATTTTCATTAAACAAAATTGATTGAAGCTTGATGAGTGTAAATTATAATGTGTTTTCTAGGATTTAGAATGTGTTTTAATGTACTTTCTTAGGTGATAATCATGTGTTTAGGACTTAGATTTATTTTCTTGTCAGTGTTTTGATGTGTTTTGTTTGATTGTTATTGATTAAGGTAAGAGTGCGATCTTAATTGTATAAGTTAGGGGATGTTTAACCTGATAATGAGTAGAGATAGGAAAACTGAAGTGTGACAAATGGTTAAAGAAAATATTTAGAAGGGTGCATGGTCATGCAATATTGGAGGGGATATCCTTTGTTATGATCATGCATAAGATGCACAATCATGCCAGAGGCCTATTAGATTAGTGATGTTGCACCATTAAGTAAACGGTACCTTTAACCCTCCAAAACCCTAGTATATTTAAATGGTTCTTCTTCTTTTCATGTTTTCTCTCTCTAGTTAGAAGCCCTTATCTCATTTTCACTTGTTTTCACTCAATTTCTAAATGGATTTCACACTTTTTTTCCATTTTAACATTATTTACCTATAGATCTAGAAAACATATTTTTACTAGGTTTGACATTATATTTATTTCACTTCTCTCCTAAATTTTTGGTCTTCTTGTGTGGTTATTTTATAGTTTTCCATACACATGATGACACCTAAATTGAAGCAACTTGCACAAAGGTCCAAAACCAAAGGTAAGATGAAAGTGAGAAGTTCCAAAAAAACTTTATTATAAAACTATAACTGCACCTTGATATTTTTATTTCCTAATCTTGGAAGATTTAGGGTTGAAAGAAAATTTTGAATTATTTAGTCCTAGAATTAATTGAGAAAAATGTATTCATATAAAGAACTGACCCTATAATTTTACATTACATTAGCTTGCCTAAGAAGATAAATAATTTTTGTTCTAGACTTATAGGGAAACCATGTAATTTATATTATTATATTATAGAGGAAATATCTAGATTCCCTAAAACCAAGGTTGTGGAATCGCATAACAATTGTCTAGATTATATATGTTTGACCTTATAATGCACCAAATAATGTTATTAGAAGTATATATCATTTGTTACTACATAAATTCATGTGTCACACTTTTTTTTGCTAAAAGTTAAAGTAAAAAAAAACTAAAAAGGATTTATTCTTATTTTGGGGTATGAAGAACAAAGTCAAGGTCTGCACATCCACACAAGTCATCTAAACAATAGTTAGTTTGATTATGAAAAAGAGTAGCTATTTTAGCATGTGTTTTTTAATAACTGCTTTGGCTTAGTACTATGATGCTGTTGTTAACGGACTAACCCTTACTTTCCCTTAAATTTTTAATAGTACACACTTTAGAAGGTTGAAATCTTGGATTCCCGTGGTATGGAACGTGAAGATCTGAGATGTAAGTCTATAGTTAAACACAGGATAAGGTAGGCAGGATGTAGTTTAACACTGCCACAGTAACATCAAAAGGTAATATCGAGTGAAGAATCTGATGAAGAACAAGAAGGTTGGGAGACAATGCTCAGTAAATTAGAACAAAAAAAATAAGCAACTAGAGGGCGGAATGGATGCCATAGAGGTATAATTGAAAGGGCAATGCGACATTAGGGCTTCCAAACAAAGAAACTATAGGTATTCTATAGTGCAGGGCTTTTAAATCCCTTATTTGATGTCATAACCACTATAACCCTTATATGTATTCACTCCCTTATTTTCTATTTCTATTATTTTTAATTTTAATTAGTTTTAGGTTTAGATTATGCGTTCGTTATGTGTTTTTTCCACATTAAAGACAATTGATTATTAAAGTGCAAGGACATATATGTTTTTGCATTTTTAGTTGTATGGGATTTTGCATTTTTTCATACGTTAGCATTGGGTAAATTCTTATTACATAATGTTTACATTTTATATATTTTTCTTATGTTAGCATTATATAAATTCTTGTTACATAATGTTTGAATTGTGTCAATGGGTTGATGTCATAAAATTGAAAGGAATTAGCTTAACTATATGAAACTTGTGGAGTTTGTGTTTTAAGTGTTTTTTAGGTGAAATATCCATGTCGATTAGAATATTGTACATATTCTTTCGTTTTATGACACTTTTTTGGATGTACTTGTAATTAAATTCATTTAAATTGGTAGGCATCATTAGTAGCATTTCATGGGAGTGATTAATTAGAAAAAATGATTTAGGTTAAAAGAGGTTGAAGAAATGTGTTAAATAAATGTCTTATTTTATTGGCCTTTTTTGAAAATTTCGGGTAAAGAATAAAGCTAGTAGCCAATTGTGAGTTATGATAAAGTTAAGTAACTGGGGGATATTCATGATAAAATGTTTGTCTTTATGTCAAAAGGTTTTAAGGGCAATCTAACCAAGCTAAACAAAATGTAACCTAGTTGAGTAACTAGGGGACATTCATGCGAAGGTATTTGCCTTCTCATTAAAAGACTAAGTAATAAAATAAAATATATAAATATGGTGTTTTCAATAAAAATGAACGTATTGATCTTGCAAAAGATCAAGAAATTGTATGGAGGGGATACTTAGTGATGGCATATCTCTTTAATTGGTAAATAAAAATGAGTTTATGTTGTTTCGTAAATGTATTAATAAGATTTCAATTTTTTTTTGATATAAGTATTTTAAAAAAAGCACTTAAACATGAATGGAACAAGTTAGTGTGTTAGAACTTTTTGAGTGATTGATGTTGTGGGCAAGTTAATTTCATGAGATTTGATGCCACTGTACCATTATTACATTTTTGCATGATTGTGTGATTATTTGTGTTTTGTGTGATTATTTGTGTTTTGTGTTCTTTTTGTTTTGTAGTTTTAGTTTTGCTAGAAAAAAGAAAAAATTTAAGTGTGAGAAAGTTGATAGGTGTAAATTATAGTGTGTTTTCTAGGCTTTAGATTGTGTTATAAACTATTTTCTTAAGTGATATTCATATGTTTAGAACTTAGATTTATGTTCTTATTAGTCTTTTATGTGTTTTATTTGATTTTTATTTATTAGGGCAAGAATGTGATATTAATTGTATGATTTGGGGGATGTTTAACATGTTTGATGGTGAGTGGAGATAGGAAAATTGAAGAAAGACTTAGAGAACAAGATAAGTCATGATTGTACATTAAGGTAGTAGCAACCTTGGTGAAGCCTTTGTCGTCATCATGCATGCCATAAACAATAGTGACAAAGAGGTGGTATAGGAAGCAGTGTATGATCGTGCAAGAGGCATATTTCTAGGATATGATATTTTTATGCTTTTGATAATTTGAGGTTATTTTGGAACAAAACCAAGTGGGAAAACATTAAAAAGAATCTTCAAAGGCTTAAGATTATAAAAAGGAAAAGAAAAACATCAAAGAGGTGGCTGAGAGCATAGAAACACATATGAAAGGGACAAAACTACTGATTCCAAATTACAGCAAAAGAAGATAAGGCATTAAGAATTCAAACCTTTACTATTTTTTATCTTTTCCTTTTGTTGAATATTGTTGATGAATAATTTGGGATATATGGTTTCAACTATGGATTTCTATATTTGTATTAGGAATTACTCTTGAATTATTTGTCAAACTTGTACATTCTTGATCTAATTTTTAGTGTACTTTGTGATATTTGTTGTTTCATATTGAATTTAAATTAAGAGATTAGGTTGAAACATTTGAGTTTGTGTTGTTTAGTGAGAGTTGATAGCCTACTAGACCTATAAACATTAAATAAATAGGCAATTGAAGAGAGATCATAATTATTTGCTAGTTACATGTAGGATTGGTTGAAATCCAATTAGATAGTTATAAAGAGTTTTGATAGATTGAGAGGTCACAATTCAATTTCTATCTATTTAATTAGGATTACTTGGTTAGACATCGAGACTGTGTAATCATAACTATTAGATATCTATGGTCGAGTATTTTTAAATCAAGAAGGTGAAGCGAAAGCAAATAAGGATAGAAGTAGTTCCTAAATTTTCATCATTAATTAATCAATTGTTTCACTACTGCATGTTCAATTATTAATTTTCTATAGTTTAGTTTATTTTCTCATTATATTATTATATTGTTGACCTTAAATAAAGTGTTACAAGAATTATTATGTGACTAACACAATCCTCATAGGAAAGATACTTTTTATACCATAAGATGCGATTTGAATACTTGTGGTAAAGAAAGCTTTTAGAATAAATGTCAACAAAACTTTAACGGAAATACGATCTCTATTTGGATCTCTAATTCAATCTTTAAGTATCTTTATCTCTTCAAGGTTCAAAATTGAATTTAAAGCCCAAACTCCTTTAATTTCCTTTCCTAATTACCTTTTATTACTTTGAAATTAGGATTTCTACACTATACACGGTCACCCATAAGTTTCCAATATATCACTTGAAAACTCAACTATTGTATGAAAACATGGTTCCAACAATTTACACAGTTTGTGGAAACTACTGTTTCCATCACCACATAGGTGCTTCTGGCTTTAACAAGGGTGAAACAAGTTCTTTTAACTTAAATACGATTACAGAGACTTACAAGATCTCTTACATGACTATGTTTAAGCCTCATACGAGTGTGTCCTCTACCAACACAAGTATGTCCTTCCAAAACAACTTAAATCCTTTAGTTTTCATCCTCATTTCTGCCTGACTTCCTCCCATTTATATCCATGAAGGAAATTAAGAACTAAAAACATACTAAAAATAAAATAAGTACTAAAAACACTAAAAACTCTCAAATAAACAAACAAAATGCACTAAACTTGGGATTACAAATATAGTCTATTAAGTATTTATTAGACTTTCCTATACTTGAGCTATTTCTTTCCTTTAAGCAAATTAAACATCCATCCATTTTCAATTTCAACCTATCCATCCGCATACTAAATTATCATGTGTTACACATTAATTCAGCATATAATTAGACTCTAGTAATTTTATAACAAACTTCCATAAACTAATATCAATAACAATCAAATTATCAAACTTTCTAAAATCAAAAGTACAAAAATCCAGACCCTTATAAAGGATTCAATCAATTCATTCAAAGTGTTTATAGTATAAAAGACAATTGAAAAACTCTCAAATTAATATATAAAATGAATCATAACTATGAGCTTGCAATAAAATCATCTTTCGACCACTAATAAGTAAAATAGAAGCAAAAATCAAAAGGTCTTTTACACGGGATATAACAGGGCTCAAGTAAAGGTACAGAAGAGATAATTAAAAAGGTAACCTAAATAAGACTACATAAAATTTGTTGTTTATAGAATAGGTCCTTCAAGGAAAACTTCAAAACTAGCATAACAATAATACTTGTTGCTATATAAGCTTTCTTTTCTCTTTTTTCCCTTTTTCAAAATTAAATTTGAGTTAATTTGGAAGGAATATAAAGTTGAAGCAACAATGAACATAAGAAACAAATTTAACAAATAACATGCACCAGCATTTGTAAGAATAATAAATCTTCTTTTTAAAATTTTTAATATAATTTAAGTTTTATGCAATCAAATAAATGCAAATCCTTCAAAATTGGATGAAAAGTTTTTTAAAAAATAGGGTGACTAGATATCAATGTGGTTATTATTAATCAAACAAAAGGTTAAATCTCAACATTGGTTACTCCTAAAGGATAAAATAAGGTAGGTAATAACCAAAGAAAAAAGGGCTAAAAACCTATTTAAATCTAAATGCTTAGATCATTTTAATACCTCCAGTATGAAAATGTGGTCTTGATAAACATAATAAAAGCAAGTTCTAGAATTATCCAACTATGCATGATAAAAAACACAATAAAGATTAAAAGAGCATAATATAATGATATATTGCTCTTAGGCTTAAAAGCTAACTCTTAGGGTTAATATATGTAGATAATATATACTTTTCATTTAGATCAAATATCTTAATGAATACTAAAAATATAACTTATAAAAATATCACCTAAAAACTCATCAATCACGCAGAAGTATGGTTCTAACAATTTACATGGTCTATCGACATAATCATGTCCATTATTGTACTAGTGTGAACCTCAACATGGGGCAAAACAATGTCCTTCAACCTATACATGGTTATAGAGACTTATATGGTCATGTATAAGTCTTACATGGGTATATCCTCTACCAACACGATCATTTCCTTCGAAAACAACTTCAATACTTTATTCTTCTGGCTTAAATTAGCCTAAATTCCTCTCTATTCAATCTAAAAAGGTAATTAAGACTTAAAAATATACTATAAATAAATTAAGTAATAAAAATAATAAACTCAAATAAACAAAAAAATCACTAAACATGTGATTAAAAATATAGTCCATTAAGCAATTATAAACAACATCCTTCAATACATACAACTTTGATCCTATAACTTTTACTCTTCTTCAACTTGATATTTTATCTTATTCCCACTACATAATCCACAAAAGACTATTTATATTCTTTTGCATTTCCAAATTCCTTCCTTGATCTCCAATGGGTGTCATATCAATTAGATTATTCTTAAAACTTATTTATAATGATTCTCTAATCTCTTATATGCTTAGATATTTGTCACTAACAATAAAACTACCACAATCAATTGAATCAATTTTAGTTGGTTGATGGTCATCATGAATAACAACTTATACATAACTATCACCCTAGTCTCTAACATCTTGATCACTTAAGTCTTGAACATGTTCATCGAGCTCACAAACTTCTTCATTAACTTTTTTATTACTATATTCATCAACCTCACAAACTTCTTGATAAACATGTTCATTGTCAATAAAATCCACCACAACACCACAAATTTCCTCTTCGCCTTCAATATCTCTATCCTCTCCTCGAGTTATAGGTAATATCTCAAGAGTATAGACTAGGTTTTCTAACATATACATTACATAAACATCAACCATTCGATGGATTTTTGTAAGTTTGATGAGCATAAGAAAACCATAGGTTGATTCAGTAAGTCCAAATGACGTACTAAATTTGAAACTTGTATGTTATAATATGTTTTGTGAACTTGAAGGTATCCTAACTCCTTCCTTATGTCACTAACATAATGAAAAACAAAATTTTTAAAAATACTTGTTTTCATATTAACATATTGTAATTCAAGTGTTACTACAAACTTTCTCATTATAAAATAGCCTTACACAACTATATTAGGACAATATAAACCTGTTCATAATCATGAAAAAAATTAATGAAATTTATTTATTTTATGTATAAATGTTTGAGTGATGCCTGAAGAATCAATAAAAGGAATTAAAACATGAATGATACTTAACATTATCAGACTGTCAAAAGAATTGATCTCTAAGTTTGCTGATGTAAGATGGCCATAGAATACAGGAAATATTTGATAATAACATATGAATTGCAAATCTAGGGTTATTAGAACTTTTTATTTCACCTAGAATTTATTTGGAATTTTGTATAGTTAAATTAAATGAACAGGTGTAGGGATTACTTTCATTTCCTCTACTAAATTTAACTTTTTTAGTGATAGGTGTATATTATATTATGTTTTTATAGGCATTTAAGTGTATTTTCAAGTGTTGATTAGATGATTAGTATGTGTATAGGCTTAGAATTGTGTTATTGTTAATGTTTGTATGTACTCTAAGTGTTTGTTTGGTTTAGAGCAAGAATTTAATCTTAATTTTATGTTTCAAGCAGTGTTTGATGTGTTTATGAGTGCTGGAAATTAGGAAATTGAAGACTAAAGAAGATGTTGGATGTAGGAAGGAAGGCATTATCGTGCCACAAGGTATGATCATGAAAGAGAGAATTTGACAATGTGAGGCACAATCGTGCCAAGCATGAGAGACAACAATTCCAATCGATTTCAACTTTTCCATCTAATAAGTTCTCTTAAACTTTTGACATTTTGAGGTTAAATTTGGAACCAAATTAAGTGGAGAAACCCTAAAAAAGAACCCAAGTAGCATCAAGAACTATTTAAGAACAAGGAAAACACAAAAATTGCAGTGGCCATCAGATTTAAAGAAGATCAAGAGGAGATATCAAGAAGAGCTTTAGAGGAATTCCATATTTCCAAAGACTCCAGCTAGCTTTTTCTTTCTTTTCCCTTTGTTTCTTTCATTGTCTTAAATCTATATTTGCATTTCTAAGATGTTTAACATGATTATGGGTTTCTAGATGCCTATTATAGATTGTTCTTGAATTATTTTTTGAACCTTATTTCTTATGAAATTTAACACATTAATGAATGTTTGTGATAATTTTCATGCATATACTTGGTAATAAATCAAGGGACTTAATTAAGTTATTAGTGTGAATGCGCATAACGAGAGTTGGTAACTTAATAGACATACAATTATCATATTAATAAACAATTGAAGACAGATCTTAATTATGAAATTAATTATCCATCAAATTGCTTTAGATCTAATTGAATACGTTAGCAATAATTTTGTAAACCAAGCGATTATAACTCTATAAGTATCAAATTCAATTAGGATTATATAGTTAGATCTTGAAAGAAAAAAATCAAAACTTTAGGATATCTTAGATCAAACATAAATTGAATCACTTGTTAATTCAAGAAGACTTCACTTCTATTAGTTTTGATGATAGTCAAATAATAATAATCTTAGAAATGTATGAACTGTTTTGATAAGTTTGTTAAGTGTGCAGAAAAATGTAAGTAATACTTAGTTAAACCCAGAAGATGCGTGGTCAACACCAGACAATAGGTCAGCAATAGACGATACACGTTAACAAAGACAAAACACATCAATAACAGACAATACGTCATCACAGACGATACACGCAATAACAGATGAAACACGACAACAGAAGAAACGTTATAACAAAAGAAGCATGATAACAGAAGAAGCGCGATACCAGAAAAAAGCATGACAATAGAAGAAGTATTATACCAGACGATGCAAAAGGAAGCTATTCTAGAACATCAATCATTCAGTTAGTTGGAGTTAATTACAGGACTCAACTAATAACAGTTTCTAGAAGATTTAAGAAGCAGTTTATCAAAAAGACAATTGAAGACTTAGGCTATAAATACTAGTTCTAGTCGTAAACTAAATAACAATTTTTTCTATAAGAGAGAAAATCTGATTGCACAATACTTAGAGAAATTCTGCATTCAAAGTGCAAAAGAAGAGAGCGAATACATCTGTAAAGTGAAGCTCAAAAATATCTGTCCTAGAGAGAGTAAGAAAGGCTAGAGTCTGGAGAGGCTAAGAAAGAAGATAAAGAATACTTTGTGAGAGAGAAATGAAGAGGTTCAGCAAGTGTAGAAAGAATACTTGTAACGTGGAAGAGTATAGTGAAATTTCAAACAAAGTCTGAGGACCAGATGTAGCCTAAGGTTTAGGGTGAACCAGTATAAAATCGCGGCGTCTATTCTCTAACCCTTATCTTTTAATTTTCTAATTGTTAGAAGAGTAGATAATAATTCTTGCGATTGCATTACTTATCGACTTTAGTAAAGTGTTTTTTATGATCATTTGAATTTTGTAAAGAAATTCAAGAAATTCCTGAAAGATTAATATCTTTGAAATGTTTACACAATTCAACGCCCCTTCTTGTGCATTTTACATATTATATGTGATTTATATATTAACAAGTGATTTACTTCATTTGGTATTAAAGGAAGGTTTCCAAGAAACACTTCTAGAAAGTGACGAAAAAGATCCATAGCTGAATCACATGTTTTTACAGCTGAAGGTGCCTCGGTCACAAGACCTCCTGAATTTAATGATGAAGATTATCATTATTGAAAGGATAGGATGTGACTCTTTATAGAATCCACACATTGATCTTTGGGATATCATTGAGAATGGTCCATATACACCAATAGATGATGAAGGCAATAGCATCTCTCGTGACAAATGGTCAGCCGATTAGAAAGCTCAATTTCAGTTAAACTCAAAGACCAAGTTCTTTCTAAGTTGTGCCCTAAGCAGAAGTGAATATGATAAGGTTTATGGATGCGAATCTGAAAAGGAAATGTGGGACACATTAGCCATTGCACATGAAGGCACAAATCAAGTAAAAGAGTCTAAGATCAGTATTCTTGTTCATCAGTATAAGCTGTTCAAGATGAAAGATGAGGAGACTATTGATTAGATGTTTGGACGATTCCAAACGATTGTTAACGAACTTAAAGATCTTAGGAGAATCTACGATAATCAAGATCATATCAGAAAGATGCTCAGAAGTCTTCCAAAAAATGGAGACCCAAAGTTACAGCAATACAAGAGGGTCAAGGACTTAAATAAGTTAAAGCTAGATTAATTGCTTGGTTCACTGAAGATACATGAAGTAGAGCTTGATGTAGAAGATAAACCTAGAAGAGATAAATCTATTGTATTAAAGGCTGGTCAGAAGAATCAAAAGAATCAGAAAAATAGAAGCACATCTTCAAAAGCATTAAAGATTAAAGAAGTCAAGAACGATGATGCGAGTGAATCTGATTAAGATTCAAGTGAAGATGATTATGAACTATCCTTCATTTCAAGAAAGATTAGGAGGATGTGGAGAAAGAAAGCAAAGGGAAATAAAGACTTTTCTTTTACAAAGAATGAGAAAAGTTCTATCATCTACTATGAGTGCAACAAACCAGGACATTACAAGTATGAATATTCATTTCTCAAAAGAAAATAGAAGAAAAGTAAAGAAAACAAAAAGAGCATAATGGCAACTTGGGAAGATTTGGATTCATCTAAATCTGACTTCGACTCAAAAGCATCAGAACAAGCAAATATATGCTTGGTAGCTTAAAAGGAATTCGACGATGAGGTAAATTCTAACTTTAATGAACTTCAAGATGCATATTTAGCACTATTGGAAGATTCAAATGCTATATTAAAACAATATAGGATATTGAAAAAGAAATTTGCTAAAAGTTTGAAGAAAACGGAAGTGTTAGAAAAAGAAAACATTTGCCTTAAGAAGCAAGTAGACGATATGAAAAAGAAAGAAACTGTAGATAGATCTAAGGAAATTAATCAGCTGAAACAAAGTATTAATAGCCTTTTAGCAGATTTATCAACATTTATTGAAAGCACAAAAACGATGAATGATATGATAGGAAATTATAGACATCCAAATGATAAGAGTGGTTTAGGGTTTAATAATAGTAATGTTCATCATAATAAGAGTTTTATTCCTAACAGAAAGAAAAAGAAATAATATTCTTATTAGTCGATGAATAATTGTAAGTCTAACCCCAAAGGAACCAAGAAAATATGGGTACCTAAGAAAGATATAATATATACTGCAGATCTCCTTTCTTGGAAGAAGCAACCAGCACCAATGGTACTTGGATAGTGGATGCTCGTGATATATGACAGGAAGAAGATCTATATTCCTAGACCTCCAAAATAAGCAAGGAGGATCAGTAACTTTTGGGGACAACCAGCAGGGCAAAATAGTTGGAATCAGCAAAATTGGTAAAGATTTCAGGTTAATTGGCTATTGTCATGCTGATTATGCTGGAGATAGGATTGATAGAAAGAGTACAAGTGGAGGGTGTCACTTTCTTGGTCATAATCTAATTTTTGGTCAAGCAAAAGGCAAAGCTCAATTGCTTTATCTACTGTAGAAGCTGAATACATGTCAATTGCAAGTTGTTACTCACAAATATTATGGGTTAAGTATCAATTATAAGATTATTCTATATAAGAAGATCAAATTCCAATCTTCTGTGACAACACAAGTGTTATCAATCTATCAAAGAACCCAATATAACACTCGAGGGCAAAGCATATTGATGTTAGACATTTTTTTATACTAGACTATGTACAGAAAGGAATCATCAGTCTACAATTTGTTGAGACGAATGAACAATGGGAGAATATCTTCATTAAACCTTTATGTGAAGATAGATTTAAGGAAATCAGATGAAACTTGAATATAGTAATGTTGAATGACCATTCGTCTGACATGTCATAGCCTAGACGATTTGTAAAAGAAGAAGATAAAAAGTCAAAAATGAAATGGACATTGAACCAAAAATTAAAGCAGCTGGCTGGAAAAATTTCTTCAACGTTCGTCCAAAGGTCTATTTGAATGACATATATGAGTTTTGGAAGAATGCAAAGGTGGTGGACAACACCTTAATATCAATGGTAGATGGGTTGCCAGTTATAGTCACACAAGATACTATCGAGAAAGTCATTAGGTGTCCTAGTGTTGAAGCGAAGCTATTTAATAATACAAAATGGATTACTAAGGGTCGTGTAGATAAAGCGCACATTAATTGATAATTATATCAAAGTAGTGATCCGGGAGTTATGAAGGCTTCAACCTTTATTCCAAAGGCTAAGGTTCTACATTCACTGCTTCTCCACTGTGTTCTACTAAGAATAAGCTCAAAGGATGTTGTCACAATGAACGATGAACATTGTTTGTTTCACCTACTTAATCACCAACCCATTAATCTTCCATACTTGATTTTGAAGTATATGATAAAGTCAAAGGGAGATTCTAGCTCTTTACTTTATGATATGCTATTGACAAGGATTTTTAGAGAATCTGGAATCTTAATCAATAGAGGTAACAGGGTAAAGATGGATGTGGAGAGCATTATTAATGCCACTACTATTAACAGAATGGGAATAATGTTTGAAGTTGAAGCAAATACAGATTCTACACCGAAAGCAAGGTCTGAGGGGGAGCTTATAGTAAGATGAAGCAAGAGTGAACATGTTACATCTGAAAGAAAAACAAAACCTCGATCGACATGAAAAACATCCACAAAAGAAAAGGTTGAAAAATTGTCTGATGTGCTAATAAAAGCTAAGATGATTCTACAGAAAGAGGAAAGTCGGGTTCAACAATCATCACAACAAGTGTCATTAAAGAGAAAGGCTGAAAATCAAAACAGTCAAGAACATCACCAAGATTATTGACCTTATGACAACAAGAACAAAAAAAGTAAAAAAAATTTATTCTTGGTAGAGATTCTGAAAAGCAAGAGAAAAGACGGCAGCCTACCAGATCAATTATCTCAATTTTGCAAAGTCAATCAGCAAAATCATCTAGAGAGACAGAGATAAAAAGGAAGTTAGTATTTGAGAGGAAAAAGCCTCAACAACTTTCTTCTAAACCGATAGAAAAACAAAAGAAGGTGAAGCTTAGTCTGAAAAAAGGTTCTTTATCTAATGTTCAACAGAAGACTCAGACAGTTGAACACCAATTGGAACCGTACAATCCTTCTCAACCAATCAACAAAAAGGATTTGAAAATGAAGATTATAGAAGAATCGGTCCCAATTCAAAGCAGAAGTTCAATTACTATCAAAGAACCTTCGAAGAAAATAGTCGAGGTACAAGTCAAATCTATACCGATTACTGATCAGACAATACATCTTCTCAGTCATAAAGAATAAAGATTATATGGGATTCTGTAAGATGAGAAGGCAGAACCATATCCAATGAAGATTTCAAAGGATCGGTATACAATCTATCTGAGTACGAGCAGAACAATGATAAAGATTGCACCAGATATACAACCAAGATGTTCATCCCCTGTGATAAATGAAGAAAAAGGGAAAAAGAAAATGTTTCCTGAAAGGAATGAAGATGATCTTACGAAAGAACATATTCAAGTGGTTGTGAAGAACATGGATGATGCATGTATTGCAGATCAACCTAGAGGTATCTATGTTTCACATCATATTTCAAGGGCATCAGCGAGTCAATTTAGAGTTTCTACCAAAGATGAAAATTTCAAGGATAGAAGGACAGTACAAAAATATCACGGTTGCAGGTATCAATTTCAACTTAGAAACTTTTGTGCATTTAATCATGCATTTCAAACCCTTAGGTTTCATACCTTCAGTTAAAAATATGTTACACCTTCTTAGGTAACCAATTCTTAACCTACCTAAACCTAATGATCTTGATCTCCCAGAAGGAAAACATACCTTCAGACTACCCTCAATCAAAATCATAGAGTTAGAAGTTTTACCTACAGAACCATCTGTTATTGAAAACCTTCATCCACTTAGTGAAATACGATAAGATCCTACTGTTAATTCGAAGTTCTTGAAGCATTTCATCAATTGGATGGAAGCAAGTCACAAAAAGAAGGAAGTTCAGGAAGACTTAGCTAAAGATATTGAGGAAATTCATACTAAGGTTGATGAATTGGGTTGCTCAGTGGGTGATCTTCATGAGGAAGTAGCACATCTACGTGTTTTTATTGAACAAGACCTCAAAACGATCCGCACTAACATGCAACATATGTTTTCTAAAATTTTGAAGCATCTACGATGAGTTATCTTTTTTATTAATAACAAATAAGGGGAGAAAGAGAAGAGGAAGAGAAGAGAAAAAGAGAAGAAGAAGAGAAGAAGATATGAAGAAAAGATAAAAGAGAAGACAATTCGAAAGCAATGTATATATCTTATGTATAGATTCGTATTGCTTGTGTTTTTTCTTTTGTTTTGATCAGTATTCGTTTATTCGTTTGAACATTATTCGTCTGATTATCATTTTATCTTCTAAAATTATGATCATTTGTTATCATCAAAAAAGGGGAGACTGTTAAGTCAAGAAGACTTCATTTCTATTAATTTTGATGACAATCAAACAATAATAATCTTAGAAACGTATGAACTATTTTGATAAGTTTGTTAAGTGTGCAGAAAAATGTAAGTAACACTTAATCAAACCCAGAAGATGTGTGGTCAACACCAGACGATATGTTAGCAACAAACGATACACATCAATATAGATGAAACACGTCAACAACAGATGATACGTCATCACAAATGATACACGTAATAACAGATGAAATGCGACAACAAAAGAAACATGATAACAAAAGAAGCGTGATAACAGAAGAAGTGTGATACCAAAAGAAGTATTATACCAGACGATACAAAAGGAAGCTATTCTAGAACGTCAGTCACTTAGTTAATTAGAGTTAGTTACAGGACTCAACTAATAACAGTTTCTAGAAGATTCAAGAAGTAGTTTCTCAAGAAGACAATTTAAGACTTAGGCTATTAATACTAGTTTTAGTCGTAAACTTTTTTTTCTACAAAAGAGAAAATTTGATTGTACAATATTTAGAGAAATTCTGTATTCAAAGTATAAAAGAAGAGAGTGAATACACCTGTAACGTGAAGCTCAAAAATATCTTTCCTAGAGAGAGAAAGAAAAGTTAGAGCCTGGAGAGGCTAATAAAGTAGATAAAGAATACTTTGTGAGAGAGACCTGAAAAGGCTCTGCAATTGTAGAAATAATACTTGTAAAGTTGAAGAGTATATTGAAATCTCAGACAAACTCTGAGAACTGGACGTAGCCCAAGGTTTAGGGTGAACCAGTATAAAATCGCAGCGTTTGTTCTCTAACTCTTATCATTTAATTTTCTAATTGTTAGAAAAGTAGATAATAATTCTTGCGATTGCATTACTTATCAACTTTAGTAAAGTGTTTTTTGTGATCATTTAAATTTTGTAAAGAAATTCAAGAAATTCCTGAATGATTAATATCTTTGAAAAGTTTACACAATTCAACCCTCCTTCTTGTGTATTTTACATATTATACATGATTTCTATATTAACAAGTGATTTACTTCATCAATAAGATTAAGGGAAACAAAGTAAGGATAAAATCGGTCATGATTCTTCAACTTTGATTACTATCAATTTCATTGGCAGTCACTTATCAATTCTTTTTTGTTTCATTTTATTATTTTTAATTTCAATTATTTATTTTAATTCAAATCAATTTTTAGTATCTTGGACAAAGTTTTTTTCAAGTTGTTTAGTTTTCTATTGATCCTTATGGGAATGATACCTTTTGATATTACAAGATATGATCTGTATACTTAAGGTATTGAAAGTTTTATTATCATATAAAACTTCCTTAATAAGTTTTTTGTACCATTATCAGGGATTAATTAACATCTTATACAATTTGAATTTCTTTAATTTAATGATTTAATACTTTTCTTATATGAGTACTTGAGGTTAAAAAACTATAACACAACACTACTATAGAGCATATGCCCGAACATCCAGAGTACATCTGAGAACATACCCTATAAGAATGGCATGTTAGAGCAATCATAATCACTTGTTATGGCATCACAAAAACACAAGTATTTCAAATGATCAACTTATCCCATTTCATTTACAAAACATAACTTGCATCGTGGCATTACATTTCATAATCCATATATTTATATTACAATAACAATTGTGAGTCAACTGTTCTACACAAAAGGTTCACATGAAATGATAAAAGTAAACAAGCACAAACGAGCTAGATTCCTCAAATATTAGCTGACCAGACCTTTGAGCCATTCTTGTTTCCAAAATTGACAGAACTAAACTTCTATTAGTTTTCTTTAGAAGCTAGGTCTCCTCAGTACCTGAAAATCAACATTGTAATTTTGATAAGTTTTATGAACTCAGTGAGTAAACCATCATCGATGTGCTCACTCAAAATAGAACATAAACATCACAAGCATATAAAACAGTTCAATCAGTATATCATCTTATTCAAAATCAAATCCTATATATCACATCATTCAGAATTGAATACCTGATCACATTATACATCATATACATAAACGTTGCATATCTTTATATCACTACAATTTAGTAATTCTTTACAATCATTCACATGGTATATGTAAATATAAATATATATATGTAAATGCATATGAGACTCCACTTTCGTTAATATTTTGTTGTGACCAAGTTCCTATTTACTGTCCCATATCCCTTATGGATACTAGGCTCATTTCAGATAATGTCCTGTACCCCTTTGTAGATACTGGGCTCATTAATAATTGAGCCTGTGGCTCTTTGTTCACATTTCTGAGCTTTAAGCTCTTTTCAGACTAGTCATTCCGGTCATAACTCCTTTATCTGATCATGCATATTCATGTAAAGGAATGCATCATTTCATAAAATATGCTATCAATAACTTTCATTCAAAGTGCACAGTCACTTATCATATTCATTGGATCTAAGTCTGGCATTCAACATTCAATTGAGTACACATTTTAGATTGCACATACAATTAGATAGCACTTCCAAAACAATCCCAAATATCAAACTTCTCGGACAATCAATGTTTGAAATTATCAAAATTATATCAGTAATTGGCAATAAAAAAACAATTGAATCATAATGAGAAAATATCTAGGCCAACTCACAGTACGCTCAAAAAAAGTTATTGCTTTAATGATCTAGCATATCTAGATATGGACGCTCAACCTGTGCTTTTATATCATGCAATAAACACATATTTACACATTACTAACTTGTTTAATCAAATGAGTACTCAATCATACAGATGTATATGTGTTATGTTCGATGTATGCTCAATTGACTATCCGAGTTATGTATCCTTATTCACAATTCCTAACCATTCTTTTATATTACCACTTTACAATCAGGTTTGCACCTTGAAGTTAGCTTGATTCACTCCAAATTAATCAACCATACTTTACACTTATCCTTTGATGAAAAAGCCTCTCATAATCCACACACAATTGTTACTTTAAATCTGGAATTTGAGTAAGCTAGATTTATACATTCACCAAACTTTTTTCAACAATATATATTCATACATTTACCCAACTCTTATTCATAATTACCCCATGTTCTTCAATGCTCATTCATCCATACCTTATACACATTACTCATGTCCTTAAGATCATGTTTGCATT
>JAOQMP010072655.1:0-20706 GCA_027563575.1 Erythroxylum pedicellare | reverse complement strand
AAAGTATAGGTAACTTTTGTCTCATCTCTCTCTACACTATGATTTTGAGTTTGGTATTAAGATATGTTGTTCTCCATACTTGAATATGCATGAAACATGGTTCAGAGGAATGAAATGTGACATGGAGAGGGTTATTTAAGTTAAAACCGAAATTGTCCCCTTTAGGTGAAAGTTTGTGAATTTTTGAATATCTTTTAAAATTGATCATCTAAATGAATTCTGTGGTGTTAATTATACATGTATGATGTAAATTGATGATGAAGAATGAAGAAGATGTGTGTTGGTTAGGTTTAGGTCGAAATGATGGAGAAGAGGTAGATTAATGTAATGAGTTGTATAACTAATAAAATGTAACTTAAATGAAGGAAATTGGTTGGAATGGAGTGGTGGAATCTGTCATTAATTGGAAGCGTTTACTATATGACATGATAGGGGCATGAATTATTATGATAAAGTCTTGGAAATGTGACTTGAAAATCATTCACATTAGTTGTTTGATAAAATGCCTAAGTGAACTTGGCTTAGGATCTAAGGCTTTATAATGGTATACATTAGAAAACACTTCCATGTTTACTTAGAGTAAACTTTAAATGTTGCCTAAATTAATGAATAATGACCTAATATGCTTGGATAAAGATGTGCTTAATTACGTTATAAAATGAATATGTTTGGATTAAAGGCATTAAATGCCTTAGAAAATGCAAAAGAGATGTTAATGTGATGGTATATAAATATGAAACTTATGTTTAAGTAGTATTTTCATTGCACGCCTTTTTATGTATAACGGCTCGGAGCTATGAATCAAGGAGCTCGTATCGAGGATTGTTGAAGTTAAAGGAGTGAATATCTTCTTTTGAGGTGAGTTGGGGAACCATATTTCTCATATGGGATTAGATCACTCTAAGACATGTATGATGACTTGTATGTGAATTTTGGACCTAGGTAATGCATAGTAGAATTTAATCTCAAATAGATGCTAGTATATTTGTGTATTTAATAAATAATATTATTTTGAATAACTCTTTACTATTGGAGTACAACTGATGTTTTTATTTCGTATTTTGAGAAATGACTTTGTTTTCAACAAACTTGCACTCGAAGTATAAAAGAATAATGTGTTATTTTCTGAAACTATGTTTTCGAACAATTTTTCACTTAGAGTGCAAAAGATGACTTTTATGATATGAAATAATGTTTTCGAACTTACTTATGTATAAATGAGTCATATATTCTACGTGTATGTTTTCTCTTTTGGCTTAAAGCCACAGCAAGGTTTCATTTTATTGGTTGGATCGATAAATAAAGGCTTGATGCTTTACTTGATTTTTGATACTTAAATGTTGTATATGATTTTTATGACTGGTGAGGAAACGATTGGCCAATCGTGTGCTAGGCACAACTGATTATGATTAAATGACCCCCGTACCCTTGACACTGGTATATGAAAGTCGAGTCACCATATCGACACCTTTCTACGGGACTTACGGGTGATTCCACACTTAGGGTCTGGACATCGACGAGGTCATCACCTAGGGTCATGACGCTCTTGCCGACTGTAGTCCGGACTCACCACGGATGAAAGTCGAGTCAACACCGATAATCGGTAGGTGTGCACATTAGTTTGGCCGACTAGTGGCGTCACACATGATCGTTTTGGCTTATTTTGATATTTATTTTCTGACGAGATTTGATTTATACATCTGATGTTTTTATGCATTTGTATTGGAGCTGGAACTTTTGCTCACCGGATGGGTGATTAATAGTCGGGGCCTATATGGTTTCTAACCAGTATATATTAAGTCACAGGCTGGGCCTATGTGTTTTTCTATGCGTGATATATTTACTTCATAGGTTATCTACACTGTCTTGGTAAGAACCAATTCTATCTGTGATATATATTTTTCCTACTCACTGAGTACCTAGTGTACTCACCCTCTCCGCTTTCCAACCATGCCGGTTAATTTTGTGAGTTTGAAGCTCTGAGTGGATCGTGTGGTCTTTTAACATTTTCAGGGTATTACCACATGTGGGTAGTTTCTTATTTTGTACTTTTGTTGTCTAGTGGCTCATGAACTGTGTTTATGCAGTTATGCTTTATGACTTTGTAAGTTAACTTTTGACTGTCTAGTGTTTATAAATGAATTTTCAATACTGTTGTTGAAATTAGCTTAAGTGGACTAGAGAGTCCTGAAGTTGTGGTTGGATGTGAATATATAAGCGTGTTTAAAATTGTTTGCAGGTTTTGGGATTTTTAAAATACAGCTGTTATGCTGTCAAAAATTTTCAAAAAAGAGGATATTTCAGTTAGCCTTGCATAGTCGGATTAAGGATACTGCGAATGTCCTTAACTCGAGTATGCGGCAGTTGCCATGGGCCTGATGTGGTACCAGGTCATGACATTTCTGCTAATGTTTTAGGTGAATCGAGAAATGTGGACATTAACACCGAAGGGGCAAGTGGTCAAGTTGCCTCATCACAGCATAGCTATCTACCAAACGTCCACCAGGAAACACAGGATTCTCCGTAATAATTAGGTTATTTCTCCTCCTTCACTTGCTTACTTACTCTTACTCTGTGATTGAATATGATATTGTGGATGAATTAGCATGTTAAATGAGTGAGGGGGAGAAACCACTTCAGTAGGATTTAGATTTGGTTTTTAGTTTATGCAGGTTCTCAATTCAATAATTCCTCTCTCGTTTATGTTCGACGTATTTTTTTGTCTGATATATGATACATCTTCAAATTTAAAGAAATTGATGTGATTAATTGTGTTGCACTTTATGGGTTAAGCTTATCTATGCCTAATGACTTTGTCTATTAGCTTCAAGTGTACCGATTATCCAACTTGTGTTTTATGTATGTTTGTGATTCATTTTTCTCCATTCTGTCTTTGTTGTTTTTCCTTTCGGGTAAGTCTTGCTACGACGTGAATCCTCTTCGCCGCGACGATCTCACTTTATCCCTTTCATGTTGCTCTCGGGAGAATTTCGCCGCAATATACCTTCAACGTCGCCGCGACAAACTTCCCAACTTTTCTCTTTTCCTGATTTATTTCGCCGCGGAATGTATCCTATCTCGTCGTGGCAAAACATCACTATTCCTGTTTTTACAATTAAGGCAGAGTTCACTGTGGCGAACGTTTAATCTGTATAAATTGATGTGGCGAAATTACCTTTTCAACCCTATTTTTCTCTTAACCTTTCGTATTCTCTATGCCCTTTCTGTCATTTCACACTTAACCCCTTTATAAACCACCCGACCACCCCTCTCCATCGTCTCTATCTTTTCTTCGCCGCTGCCATCCGAATGCTCTTCACTGCATCTTTTCCATTTCCACGTCGCTGCGACCAACTTCCTTTCTATAAGTCTGCTCTCTCACTTGCCACCCTTCTCTGCATAGTTCTCCTCTCCCTTCGTAAGTTTTCTCATCTTCTTCTTCATTTGATTTCTGCTTCGCTGTTCCTGTTGTGCTTACTTTTGCCGCGACAACGTGAATTTCTATTTTCACCACGGCAATATATCCTTTTCGTCCCGGTAAAATATCCCTTTCACCGTAGTGAGGCGAAATTAGTTGTTAGGTTGTGAATTTTAATTAATTTTGTTCATTTAATTCGTTTATTTTTTTGTGTTTACTTTGTGTAAGACAATGCCTCGAACTAAAAATGCCAACGTTAAACCTCGTAGTGATTCCGATTCCTCTTCTGATAGTTTTACTTTTATGGAGCTCTATAAGAAAGTAGACACTAGGCCTCTTATCAAAGAGCGACCCTTTCCATCAACCCCTCCTGACCATCCATTTGTCCAGCAACTTGTCACTTCTAACCTTGCAGGCTTAGTCTGACCCCGTGTCCAAGGCAATGAAAAATTCGTTCGCCACTTCTACACCTATGCTAGATTTAATAATACCATGAAACTTAACTTCCGTGGTATTCAAGCACCCAATGCATTCACCGACACCAATATCCGTCGACATTTTGATCTCCCCGCCATTTTTCATTACCATTATGATCAGCTTATCCATCATTACCCATCAGACGATATTATTTTCACCCCCTGTCAAGGGGGCGCCGAATGACATAAACCCCGATATTACCAACTCTATCTCAAGCGTTTTGATTTCTTACTCGCAGCTTGTCCTTGGCTTCACCTAGTCTGCACCAACATTATCGCAACCATCCACCTTGTCTACATCACTAAGCAACAAGCCCTCCATATTTACCTCTTGATGATTGGTCGCCCGGTCGAGATATCTCATGCTATCGCCTCTGCCCTGCATGACTCCATCAATACTGCCAAATTTACCAATGCCATCACCTTTTCCCATCTCATCTCTGATATTTTCCGAGCACACCATATCCCAGAGTTGGATACTGATGGCTATTTTGACCCGGCTCCACTCTTCAGGTATACCCGCCTGAAGCGGCCCACCATTCACCCCCCTTGTCCATTCCTCCCTACTAACGATGTTGGTGCCACCTCTGTCGTTATGGCACTAGTTGAGGATGATCCTCCAGCTTAGGAGACTCATAGGCCCGTGACCTTACAGACCCTCACTGATCGCGTCGATGGCCTCTGTACAGATGTTGTTACTCTCCGGGACACCCTCCTTCAGGAGATTGCTAAGCAAGATCGAGATCGGCGGTATTGCAGGCGAATGGATGCATTGCTCACCGCACACTTTCACTTTCCGTTGCCATTTGATGACGATGACACTCTGACTGACGTTGGCCCATCTAGAGCAGGTCCATCTGGATCTGGGGTTGACCCTCCCATGGAGTAGTCCGATCATTTGTCCATTTTGTTTTCATTTGAGTCAATTGTACTTTTTTTTTTCTGTCATCCTATTTTTAGTTTCAGTCTGCTAGATAATCGATCATGATGTTGCTATTTCCCGACTCAATGGTAAGTCGTGTCTTATGATTCTCATTGTGCTTTGCCCAATGTGTCATTATTCATTAGACTTCCTTCACTTTTTCACACTTCATTATGTTTTGATTATTTCATCATTGAGGGCAATTGTGATTTATGCATCCTTTTTTGCCATTTTATCGCTTGTCTAAGTCACTTGTGTGTCATATGCAGCACTAGCCTTCATGACTGAAATTGTCTTTAATTCCCTCATTTCAATCATTCTTCCAATTCAGATTCTTTTCACTCTTATGTCTTAAAGCTTTTATAAATTTCAAAGTGGTCCTTGTGTTTTTGAAAACACCATCTTTGTTTTTAAATGATAGTTGATTTTGGTTAATTTCATTTTTGATGTTTTCACGAGAAGCAAGTGAAGGTACGCTAGGGAAGCAGCATTATATGTTTTTTTAAAACCTTGAGAACGCTTGATTGAGATACTACCCTTGTCGGAAGGATATTTGAGCCTAAATCCTTTCAATTTTGTGAGTTATCTGCTTAATTTCATATCTCTCCAAAACTTGTTTTAATTCTTGATCAAAGCTTGATGAACTAGAAATTTGTTATGATAGAGACAATTCTTTCAAAACCCTAATTACCCAAACACTAAACCTTGCTAAGCCCTTAAGCCATATTTTTGAGTGCATGCACATATCTTAATATTGATGTCAATATTTCATTTCTAGTTCTTACTTTAAGTTTATCTTTGTAGATAGTAGATACTTAAAAAAAATAGAAAGTTTTCTCACAGAAGAATAGTTATTGAGGAAAGACAAGAAAGAAAAAGAAGTAAAAACAAATCATAAAGATCAAATGGCATTCTCACAAAGAAAAGAACGAAAAGTTTAGAAAGCTTTCTAAAAAAAAATTCTCTTATGAAAAAAATTATATAAAAAATGTGTTAGATTATGTTTGTTGTGTTGACGTTTGTTCCGGGAGGAAAATAATTATGGTGCATGTGCTCATTTTTCTTTCTTCTCTTCAGTCCATTCATTTAGCTTTTCGTACATTATGACCTTGGAAAGTCCTCTTGAGTTTCAAAATTATAGTTTGGAGAGGTAGAACTATCACAAGATTATGGTAGAGAATGTACTAAGTAGATTTTAGAGTGAAATTATCCCAAGACAAGTGAGTAGAGAGTTAAACAGTTTTCCTCTTTTGCTCAATCTCTTAGATTAAATTCTTATGGTGTTTATTTTCTTGGTGCTCTTTTAGTCTACTTTGGTTGATTTATGAGAAAGAGGTCTTACCAATTTCCTACTCTCATTTTTAAGCATGGTCAAAATTTTCTTTTGCACTTGTGTCTCTTTGACTTTTATAAACTTTGTCCAAAAGTGCAAAGGTCTATGTGTGGGGGAATTTGATTGAACCCAAGTTTCTTATATAAATTGGTGACATTTTCATGGTTTTTATTACATTTCTTGGCTCTTATTTTAAGATGTTATGCTTAATTTGACTCTTGAGTGCTTGTCTTTATTTTATGTAGTTTGTGATTAAAATTGTCACGAATAATTAGTAATTT
The DNA here is from genome assembly GCA_027563575.1 of Erythroxylum pedicellare. NCBI lineage: Eukaryota > Viridiplantae > Streptophyta > Magnoliopsida > Malpighiales > Erythroxylaceae > Erythroxylum > Erythroxylum pedicellare. Next base: position 14,276 of record JAOQMP010072655.1, on the reverse strand, counting down.
CACTAAATTAATTTTCTTGAACAATTGATACTGCAACTACCATTTGTTATTATAGGAGACTCAAAGAAGTAGAGGCAAGGAGTGAAGGCTGAAAGTGATAAATCAACAAGTCAATAAGGCAATAGAAAGTTCGCCGCGGCTAACTCATCCTGTCGTCACAACAAAGTATGAAGAATTCACAAAGAGACCTTTTGGGAAAATTTTGCCGTGACGTGAAGCCCACGTCATTGCGGCGAAGAAACAAAAAACTCCAAAAAACACCTTTCGGGAAAAGTTCGCCAGGAGGAACTCATCCTGTCCCCGTGACGAACCTTCAAATACCTGAACCATTTTTGGAGGTTTTGCCCACTATACAACCGGATCCATCAACCCATATTAAAAAAAGAGTTATTTTAGGCTATCGTAACAGCATCAGAGGGAGCCGACACTTCAAAAAAGAAAGAAACACCACATCCTTCGACTCCTCTACTATCGGATCACCATCTCTATACAATATGGCACCATTTTCTCTCATTTTTTCACCCTTGGTAGCTACCATGGATGCTTTTAGTGGGTTCTCGGTTGTGAGTTCTCTTGGAGCTATGCGTGGCTAGGCACCTCTCTCCTCTTGAAGATGTAGCGATGGCTTGAGTTCAGTGGGCTTAAAAGGGGAGTAGCTTAATCTATGTTTGACTATGATTTGTGAACTCCTAGGTTTAGGAATTGTAATTATAGTTAAGCATTCTTACTTAGATTTTAATCAAGTGTTGGATATTCAATATGTTATTGGGATTTGTTGATGTAGAACTTTGATCTTAAATATATGAAATCTTATATATGTCTATTTGTGATCTTGTTGAATCTCTTTTATCTTACATAGTTGTGTTTGATATTGAGTTGATTTGAGATCCCAAAATAACTTGTTGCATTATCTTACCCACTACACACACTAAGGGCATTCAACAAGGTCTTAAGAAATGGAATTTATAGATTTAGACCTTGGACTTAAAGAGTTCTTTAAGGTTTATCATTCGAAACTTAGTGAATTATACCCCTATCAAAAATTGATTTTGAACTATGAAAGTCAAGCGCATTTTCAAGAGGATTCTATCACCATTTGATCATTGTCTTTATTTTTCCGATTTCTATCCCTAAAATCCAAAAACACTTTTTACACATTTTTCTTACAATTCATTTAATTTTGATTAGATTTTCAAAGATCAAAGCCCCCTTCCTTAACAATTTAGCTTGCATTTAATCACATATAGGCTAACTTAGATCCATTCAATTAGGTTCCAATTAAATGAGATGACCCGAGGATGCATTCTATATTGCAATTCTTGGAATTAATTTTTTTAGTTTGAACTCCAAGGGTAAGAACAAAAAGGCTCGAATCAGATATTGATACATGGCGTTGCTTGAGATGTGGTGGCACAATAGAGATGAGATCACTAAATGGAGGTGTCATTTTTGACCTGTAAATGATTTCATGGTACGACCTTCTATAGAACCTCAGGAATAGTAAGAAAGATTTATGAGACTTGTCAGTTCTCTAGTGCTTTTTGAAAAACATAGCCAGTGATTGGAGGAAAGAGCGACTAATTTTAACTGCCTCTCTTGTGGTCACGTGTTGTGGCATCTGAGTCAACGGAAATAGAGTTTTATTGGTGGGCTTTGTGTAACCATTGATGCTTCGACGTTGCATTTTAGCAATCAGTGATGCAAAGGAGATGGACGTCGCATTGAGCAGGGAGATACATGTTGACCCTAAAGGAGACTTCCTAGTGGGCTATACTTTTGAAGCAGTCAGGTGGCTCAAGGTGAGGTACCATAGTTTGAGTGAATCAAACTATTGCTACAAAGCGAATGAAAACCTTGAAGATGAGCATAATCCATCTTTGGATGTTGATTTAACCAATGAAGGCTTAAATCAGAGGGAAAAGACTCATGGGTATTTGCCAAAATCACATAATTATAATGATTCTTCAAAGTCCAGCGAAGATACCACCAATGTGACCATCGATAGCTCAACAAATGGTCAGACACCCTACAATCATCCACATTGCCTAATTGTTAAGCAGGTAAGATTTGACTTATGAGTTGGTGGGGGCCCCGGTATAGAAAATTAACTACAAAAGGTAAAGAAAAGAACAGGAGTAGGTCAATAGTAATAACCTTTTGTAGGTCAAAAAAGTAAAAGAGTTGGGTACTTTTCATAAACAAGTAGAAAATGAGACAACACATTAAAAAGACAAGAATTAGGCAGATAATTTTGAATTTAACCTTCAATAGACAAGAGAATAGAAAAGGTGGGTCGATTGCAAAAGCCTTGTAAAGCCTATATCGGTAGTACTTTGCCACAATTCTCAGTGCTAACAAAAATAGATTCAGAAATTTTGAAGCAAGATTAAAAAAGCCTGAGAAGATAAAATGAACAAATTATAAGAAAACACATGTTGTGTCAAACCCAAATGCATTCTTACCTAACCAAAAAGTGTTATATGACCCTAAATTTTTATGGATTATTAACAAAGTTTCACAAGAAATGGACATACTTGCGTCGAAAAGGATTATAAATTGTTTGTCTTTTCTTGCCATGGTTTATACAACTACCTCTAGAGTAAACACTAGGAACCATGTGAATCTAAAAAATTGAAGTGAAAGAAAGAATTTTGAAATAATAGATGATGAATTAACAAAAAAGTAAGAAATTGAAATAGAGGTAGAATCTAAAAGTTTATATAGTCACTTACAACTTATATGAATTGAATTTCTAGTAATTTTGTTTAAGTTTAAACATCTGCAACCAACAGCAATAAAGGAATAGTAAAGCCTTTAAACTAGTATATACGTAATAGTTGCAAAGTCAGAATCTAGAAAAGATACAAAGAAAGAACCCTATTGACTATTCCCCTCTTTCCTTCAGTTTGAAAAAATGCAAAAAGTGATAAAAGAGGTATATGGTGGAGTTGAAAATTACCAAAACAAGTCTTTATTCTTCATCGTGACCAACTGCATAAGCGACTCCTTTAGCAAGCTCAGCGAAAAATTCATCTATCATCAAGTTTTCCATATTTTGAAACAAGAAACATAAAACATAAAGTAACAAAAAAATAGTGATTGATACATTCTGAGCTAACATTTGTTGTTTTTTATTTTGAATTGGTGGCTACTTTAGCACTCAACCATTTGAACTAATAAAAAAAGGAACATTCCGCATATATAACAGGATAAAAAGAAAACGAATGATTCTAAAAAAGGTAAGAAACAACTTCTCTACATAATCTAGTGGTCGTGGTCATATGATAATGTAGATTATTGTTATAGTATCAATCATTATGTTCTCTTTCCAAGAAAGGCAAGCCCTTACTCTTTGCATCCTTCTTCAAGTTATCACCTTTAGCTCTAAGAAACCGTCTAACATAAGCATTATTGAAAATTTTTTCCTATGATTAGGTATAACATAATGTTAATGGCAGTACCTATTCCCTCTACTACTGATATAATCTTGAAGATAAAGACAATAGAAACACTTCAAAATTTTATCTAAAATTGAACATTCCTGCTATAGATGAAACTTGGATCTTGACTAATGGAAGGAAACTAAGTATAGGAACACACACAAAAAGTCCCCCACCTATTTGAACGAGAGAGGAGCTTGTTTCCTTAAAAGTTTGAGTACAACTTCAATGTTGTCGATCCATTTAAGATGATCTTTGAGTTGAAGTTGTGTTTCTTTCTTTCCCATTTCGTGAAACCAGAAGCAATACCAAGGGAAAGAAAGAAGGGTCAATTTGTGTGTGAGAGAATAATCATAACATGGATTCTCTCTTTTTATGCAAGTGTAGATTATGGGTTTAATAGGTGTTGATGCGAATGTTGAGGATGGAGTAATAGCAAGATCTAACGTTGAATTCTCCTTCCTGCTCCATCTTTAACTTTCTGGGTTGTTTGTGAAGAATAAGAGAGAAAATATCCAGTGGAAGTTAGAGAGAGGTAGAGAGATAAATGGCTTTGCTGGACAGAGAAGCAGAGATTAGGAGGAAGTGAAGAGGGAAAAGTAATTAATTGGTGACAGCAAGAGAGATTGGATAGAGGCATAGGAAGAGGGGTCGACGATTTACTGTTATCTCTAGTACAAGACCATTTATTGGGAAGAGTTAAGAGTTATTAATTGGTGATAAGGTCGTTCGATGATGGGAAGGCACGACGACGATGACAATCCCTTTGACCCTTATTATATTATACTTAATAAGAGAAAGTACACAAAAGACTTAAATACCTTATTAAAATACTATTATATTCTAACAGCGTAATATCATAATTCGATTATTGCATTGTGTGATGTGTTATATGTGGATTTTATAGAGTGCGCTTTATATATGATATATTAATGTATTTTAAGTGTTTAAATATATTATTGAGTTTATAACAGAGATCACGGATATACTAGAAATAGTTTTGGACTCGACTGAAAATTTCTCAAAAAATTCCAAAAAATTTGAAAAGCTATATAATGAGTCTGAACAAGCTTTTAAAGCAAAAATTTTCTAAAAAATTCAAAAAGCTACATAATAAGTCTGAACAAGCTTTAAAAGCCCCAATGTAACATCCCGTCCCCATATTGAGGGTTAGAACCCATATTTTAATAATGGAGTAGAAAGACTAGAAATAAAATTTAAGTGTTGGATTTAGTGAAGTTAAATACTTTACAGAAGTTTACTGAGAATTTCTAGTATGGGAGCTTAGATGGTGGAGTAGAAAGTTACGATCCTTGTGAGTGGAGATGTTTAGGAGTAAAGATGTATTGTCTGTGATGACATCATTCGTCTTAAGAGTTGCAACTTCTTAAGTTGACTTTGCTTCGTCTTAAGAGTTACATCGTCTTAAGTTGACTTTACATCATCTTAAGTTGACCCCGCTTCATCTTAAGAGTTGCAACATCTTAAGTTGACTTTGCATAGTCTTAAGTTGACTCTGCTTCGTCTTAAAGGTTGCATAATCTTAAGTTGACTTTGCATTGTCTTAAGTTGACCCCGCTTCGTCTTAAGAGTTGCATCGTCTTAAGTTGACTTTGCTTTGTCTTAAGTTGACTCGGGTTTTGTCTGTCTTTTGCTTCGTCTGTATTGTGTTTCATTTGCATTTTTCTTTGTCTGCCGTTTCACTTCATTTGCTTATTGCATTCGTCTACTTCTTGCTTCGTCTGCTTATTGCATTCGTTTGCTTATTACATTCGTCTGCTTTGCCATTCGTCTACTTATTGCTTTGTCTGCTTATTGCATTCGTCTGCTTTTCCATTCGTTTGCTTATTGCTTCGTCTGCTTTTTGCATTCGTCTGCTTTTTGGCTTCGTCTGCTTATTCCTTCGTCTGCTTTTTGGTTTCATTTGCTTATTGCTTCGGCTGCTTTCTACTTATGTGACCAAAACTTCTTCTTCTGTACACTATTCTTCTGATGCTATTGTCTGGTCCATCTTTGACCCTTCAGGTGATAGAATTTGTCTCCAATGCCTTCATAAAATAAGTAGATATTAAAATCCTCTTTGAAATCATCCTAAGATGATCTCAATCCGATATCTTTAGAGAGAGTTATGCCAATTATAAAACAGCTTCCGTGTATTGTTCATTTTGTATCGTCTGGTTTAAATTTGACTCTCTAGACGATAGAACTTGCCTTCAAGGTCTTCATGAAAGTTATAGACCTATAAGTCCTCTTTCAAACCATCTAACAAGGATCTTGATTTGATACCTATAACAAAAGTTATGCTAGTTGCCCCAAAAGAAAAAGGTTCAATATGATTAAGGACAGAACCAAATTTTATGATTTGGTTTCAATGGAGACAAAAGACATAGAGGAATATGTTTTTAGAAGAAAGTGTTGCAAAATGACTTCAATGTCACATATAAAGTTGACTCGAAATGATGTGTTATAGGAAAAATCTGAAATTGAGTAAGGGGTTATGATTTGTGATTTTAGTGGTTTTATTAAGTCATAAACTTAAGTTGTAAATCATGTTTAAGTGAGTTTTAATAAAAGGGAAGTGGACAAGTGGATAAGAAATGGATAGGTGTCCTAGCGAAAGTTTAGATTTTTATTGCCTTAAAAGACAAGCTGTTGTCCTTGTCCTTATCATTCTTGAAACTTCTTTCTTTAGGGTTCCTCCAACTCAGAGCTTTTCTTCAAATATTCACTGAAGTTAAACCTTTCTTTCTCTGTTTGTCATCACTTCCACTCTGATATTTCTTTCTTCTATTCCAAGAAAAATCGAACCTCTTTGTCAACTTTCAAGTTGATGTACGTGGGTGCATGAGTGATTAGGGTTACATGATTTTGCAGATATTGGAGCTTCAAACAAGCAAGCTTGATATGCTTATGTACTTTTACATGAAATGAAGCATGCATCGTTAGTTCACTGCTAAATGGTTAAGAACAATGATATTCTTATTTTCTAGAAAATAAGTGAGGAGATTTTAATGTGCCGTACATGGTGCTTTTCTTTGGATTTGATGATTGAAAGGTTATAGGATAGTGTTAAACTAGTTTTGGAGTTGAAAGATCAATGAAAGTGTGCAATGGTGTGAAAGAACAACTAAAGTGATAGTTATAGTTATAGGAAATATTTAGATTTAAGATGAAAGTTGATAGCGATATATACATAATTATATACTTTGTCTTCCTCTTCACAAGTCACATATAGGACTATGTTTGTGAATTAGTTAATGATTTATTGATATCAATGTACCAAAGGATTGAGGTTGCAGTTCAAAGAACTGATGGGGGATTAAGTTATGAAATGGGAATGTGCATAAGATATGAGGTTTGTTAAAGTACCCGGGATTGTCATTGAGTATGCATAGTAAATAGTTCATTTATACATTTTTGCAAAAATAAATGCTTATACGTTTGCAATTATTAATGAGTGTGCACTGTGTGTCTTGAATAAATGGGTTGTGCAGGTCAAGTGTCTGCATTCAGGCGTTTCCAAAATTCAGAAGAAAATGTTATTTTGGAGCGAACTATGAGTAGATCGAGATGGTCTCACTTCATTATTTTCTTTGTTTCAATTTTGTATTAATTGACTATTGAATGTGATTTATTATATTGGTTTTCGGACAGGAGGTCCGATGATTGTGATGTTTGATTTGGATATTGAAGTGCTACTTGAATATGAATTGGATGAACTATGTGTAGTCGATGTGATTGTTAAATGTGTTCTGAATAAGCATTTGTATATAAATGAAAGTGTGAATTCTCAACTCTAATGTTGAATGCCGGAATAAGGTCCAATGATATAGGAAGGTGATTGAATGGGATTATGCAAATGTGAGTGATGCATTCCGTCTCATGAATGCATGAAATATAATGGCAGTTGTGACCAAAGTAGCCACCAAAAGTGAAAAAGAGCTTAAAGCTCAAAAAGTGAAAATGAGCCTCGAGCTCAAAAGTGATCAAGAGCCTAAGGCTCACTATGTATAATGAGCCCTGTATCCCCCAAGCGGATAAGGGATAATTAGTAACAACCCAGTATCTAATCGATAAGGGAAAGTTTAGGCACTCGGTCACAACAAATTAACAAATGGAAAGTGATTCTCATGCACATTGCATATGCATAATATGAATGATTAAGTGTATTGAATGTGAAATGTTCAATAATGTGATTTGTGCGTTATGTGAATAGGTGAGCCATCGATGATGGTCACTCATTGAGTTTGCAAAACTCACCCAAAATTTGCAATTATTTTTTAGGATCAGAACAATACCCTATTAGGCCAATGAGAGTATACCTACATCATACAAGTGAAGGATAGAGGTTGGGATTAGTTCGCGTCTGCATTCCATTTCTTCATTATTTTGTATTGAATTGTATATTTCGTAACTTTTTGTATAAATTTGTATTCCGAAATGACTAAAGTGTTTTGTATTTGTGAAAGGGCCCAAATGGCTATTGAAAATACTGTTGACTGTATTGTATTAGTGAAATTGTTTATGAATGAAAGTGGGCCCTATGTGATGATTCATTTCGGTATAAAATGTTTGTGGTTTTAGAAACAAAACAAAATTTTATACCGATTTCTAAGTGATTGAGTGCTCTAGCATGCCACCCTCGTGGGGCATGAGCTCAGACATCACCCATTAATATCAGGTTCAGGTCTTGCGGGACTGGGGTGTTACGTTAGGCACGCATTTTCTGATTACTTGGTCACTGCATATCCTCCAATGATGAGGAGAATCCCATATATAATGCCGAGCTTTGCCTTTAGCTTTTAGGCCTGCGACGTAGACATAAAAGGAGGAGTTAGGCCAGTTATGAGATAGTTGACTATATGTGCATACCAAGGTTCCTTAAAAATTAACACACATAAAACATAATCAGGAAAAGAGTCGCAATTTAGTTTAGAAGAGTCCACTCCTTATGTATCGTCTGGTAGCCTACTCAAATGTTCAGCGACCTAGTTTGCTGCTCCAGCTCGATCCTTTATTTCAATGTAAAATTCTTCGAGAAGCAATGCCCATCATATCAATCTAGGCTTCGATTGTGGTTTCTTGAGGAGATATTGAACAGCTACATGATCAGTAAAAATGGTCATAAGTGAGTTTAACAGATATTGCCTAAAATTTTCTAAAGCAAAAACTACTACAAACAACTCCTTCTTAGTTGTTGTATAGTTGATTTGAGTGGGATCCAGCGTCTTCGAGGCATATGTGATAACTTTGTCTAGTTTCTCCTCCCGTTGTCCCAGCATAGCTCCTATAGCACAATTAGAAGTGTCACATGAAAGTTCAAAAGGCAGAGTCCAATCAGGAGCAACTAAATGGGAGGGGAAATGAGTTTCGATTTCAATTTGTTAAAGGCACTTCTGCAAGAATCATCAAACTCAAACTTAGCATCTTTTTGTAAAAGCTTGGAAAGAGGTAATGTAATTTTGCTGAAATCTCTTGTGAATCGCCTATAAAATCCTGCATGACCCAAAAATGATCTTATATCTCTAACACAGGTAGGGTAAGGCAAAGAAGATATAACCTCAATCTTAGCTTTATCAATTTCTACCCCTTTGCTAAAAATCAAATGACCTAGCATTATACCTTCATTGACCATGAAATGACATTTTTCAAAGTTCAAAATCAAATTCTTTTCAATGCATCTCTTTAAGACTTATGCAAGACTAGATAAGCAAGAATCGAAAGAATCACTATATACTGTGAAATCGTCCATGAAAACTTCCATGCATTTCTCTAAAAATTCACAAAAAACAGCCATCACACAATGCTGGAAGGTTCCTGGGGCATTACATAAACCGAAATTCTAGCAATGGGTTTGAAATTAACGATTCAATGAATGCATTAAAATCATCAATTCACAATACCCAATGTGTTCATATACAAATAACTGAATAATAACAAAAATTTGATTATCCATACACAAAACCCAAATCAATTAACACAGGATAACACAATCAATTGCTAATGAGAGAAAGAAACAAAAAAATAATAAAAAATACTTAACCTGGGTCATCGGCATCGATGTCACCTCCGAACTGGTATCGGGGTGCCTAGCCCTTCATGAGTCTTTTCTAAAAAATTGCTTCAGCCCCCATCTTAATCCCTAACCAAAATCCCTTTATTTCTTCACTATGCCGCATTATTCGCCTTATTGTTTTATGATGGGACAATTAAGTTTGGGGAGTTTTCTTATTCACACCACTGTTAGCTCTCCTCTTCTCTAGCTTCTGTGCGACTTCAGCCTCCCTACACAGCCATTAAGCAGAAGCCTTCACGTTTGTGTCCAAGCCGAAGCTTTCACGCCCACGCCTGCGCCCAGCTGCTGCCGCTTTTCTCCTCTTCCCTACTATAGCTTGACATGACGAATAAGTTTTGCCCACTCCTTTAAAAACCCTCAGCGCCCCTCATTTTGATGTTGCCACCCTTGGAGGTCCTTGTGCGTCGTCATTCCTATTGTGTCTATTATGTTTTTGTTCTCCTCAATTAATAAGCTTGCCACTCCTTTACTGTGGCATGATGTGACCAATAAAGGTCACACATCAACCCCTTAAATCCTTACTGCTCACCTGCTTGTTTGTGTACTGGAATGCCATCGTTTAACACCAATGCATACATTTCATGCATGCATTTTGCTCTTTTATGCTTCTCTTCATGTCGTTTTAAGCTCCATTCCAAGTCGTTTTTGTTGCTCTTGCCTTCCAAGGTTGGCCACTTTAATTCTTCTTTTTTTCTTTACTTTTCTTATCTTCTCTTTGACTTTTAGTTTCTTTTATTTTCTCCATGAAGATAAGCAAAAATAAATCTTCAGAAAATTTCCTAAATGCAATGCTTCTGACTCACTTTAATTTATTTGCTTCCAAATTGTACCTAAAATCAAATATGAATTAAAGTAAGTATCTTAAGCATTTTTGTATCATTAATCGCTAAGGATAAATAATTAAACATATCAACAATTAAACACATATCAATTTCCCTCACACTTAGCTTTTTCACCGTCCTCGGGCAAAATATCAAAATCAAGCTCTTTGACCCAAAACATCAACTCAATTTCCATAATTTTCAAAGACTATATAATCATAAACAAAGATGAATGAGTTTCAAATATCATAGCAAGAAATCAACATTCCAAGCATTTACTCATAATCAATCAACATTCGTCATCTTCAAAAACTGAGCAATCTAATGGTAGACTCGGAAAATGTGTTTAATTAAAATATATCTATAGGTACACTCAACACCATTCATGATCATGACAATCCACAATTTTGTATATCATTTCATTTCTTCACCACTAATATTCACATGCAAAATTATAAATCAAAGGACTTTTTAAGGTTGTAATGTGGGCTAAGGTAAAGTGAGATATATTTGGGTTAAGTAGCATAAAAGTCATCAAAGCTGGTGAAACAAAAGTAACACTCAATCAAAAACTGAGTACTGTCAGTTATGACGAATGCAACATTTACATTTCACAACCCTATTCAGCTCTCACTCACAAACCATATGAAGCACATACCAATCCATAGGAATCACTCATACAATTTATACCAAGGAAATCACAAGAGTGCACCTTCTAAGCCAACCTCTACCTCAAATTTAATATGCTCGCACATCCATTACAACTCTAGGAAGATGCATAAACGATAACAACTTTTTAACACATATGCAATTCCTCCTTGATACATTTATTTAAACAACTTTTTATTCTTTTTTCTTTCTTTTTCATTTTCTTTTCTTTTTTTATTTTTTCTTTCTTTTTTTTATTTTCTTTCTTTTCCGTACAAAAATTAAAATAAACTACATCAATATGGGAATTTCAGTGATAAGATGTGAAATAACATCCCAATATTATAACTAACCCTTACATATGTACACCCCCACACATAGAATTTTGTATATCCACAAACTCAACAATCACAAATGTTCCACTAGCTTTATGGCTTGGATAGGACATTTGGTTAAGTTTAAAAGCATAAAACGTGGTTTATACAAAAAGAAAGGTTAAAGCTCAAAGGGGTTTATCAAGGAAAAAATCATGTCAATAGGATAGCTTATTTGGCTAATGTAGTTTCTGAAAAACAAAGAATGCCCAATCATATCCATGTTAATGCATGTGATAAAAATGTGGTCTCGAATACAAATTCAACACAAAATCGGGATGTACATATCATGAAGGTCACACATTATCAAAAGGCAATCATACTGATATGGATGTGTCAGTTAAATAAGGCTCAAAATCTCACCGACTTTGTCTACCATTAGTCACTACTCTTCTAAAGATAATGCATATCGACAAATCACAAGAGAAAAAGTACATGCTAAAGTTGTTATGAAATTCTCAAGTCAATCCACACTCTAATCATGATTATATAATCCCAAAAGTAATAGAAAACGAGAAAATGTTTGTTTCATTTGTTTTATTCTTTCTCTCATATTGATTGAAAACTTAAAAACAAGTAAAACAAATAAATTCAAAAACACATAGACATATAAAAAGTAATGCGAAAATGTAAAGGAAAAAAATTTTACTTCCCTTGGGTCGCCTCCTAAGAAGCGCCTTTGTTTAGGGTCACTAGCTCAACTCCTTCTTCTCTTCACGTGACAAAATTGTTATCTTCGGGAATTACAGTTAGCACCACTTCCATGCGAGGTAGTTCTAAAAAGGGCCTTAGTTGATCATCATCCTCCTTCAGCATCTTCCCTATCCTCAGATGCTCAATCCTGACTATGTCCATGATTGAGCCCAAGTTTATCATATAAATTGGCGAAACTTTTATAGTTTTTAATATACTTTTTGACTCTTAATTCTTAATTTTGTGTTTCAATTAGTCCTTGAGTGTGTGCTTATATTTTATGCAATTTAATAGTAAAAATTGTTACAAATTAAAATTAGTGCATTATAAATTTTCTAAGGACAAGTGATACTGCAAATTGCTATTTTTGATTGTAGGAGCCTCAAAGGAAAAAAGAGTCAATGGGCTAAAATGGAGTCAATATGAGGACATGAGTTTCAGGATGTTCACTGTAGCACAACATAGAGGAAAAGCTCGCCGTGGCGTAAATTGATTATTTCGCCGCGACAAAGGATCCAGCAAGCATATGTCGCGGTGCAACATTCCTATCGCCACGGCGAACTGTCAGAAACTCGAACTAAATTGGAAACTTCTCTCACCATTCCGACCTGAACTGCGACCCAACATTTAAAATCATGCCAAATTAGGTCATGAGGGAGGGAGAGACACAGACGAGGAGAGAGCCGAGACCCACAGAATTTATTCCTCTCACTCTCGACTTTCATCCATCAACTCTGACTACCTCCACTGTCAACTTCACCATTTGTCACTGCTGCTGCCATGGGTGACATCGGAGCTCTTGTGGTTGTGAGGATTTTCAATGTTATGCTTAGCTAGAACACCGATTTCCTCTTTAAGATGTAGCGATGGTTTGAGTTCGATGGGCTTCAAAGGGGAGTTATTTTACATTGTCAAGTTTAACTGCATAGTTGTAAACTTCTGAGTTAGGGTTTATGGCCGTGTAGTTAGATTAGCTTGATTAGAGTTTAATCAAGTGTTGAACAATGCTTGTGTTATGGATTTGCTTATGTAGAACCTTGATGCATAATATATGAAGTTTTATATATGTCTTTGTGGTTATTGTGTTAAGTCTCTTTTATCTGCCTAGTTGTGTTTGATATTGAGATTAAGTGCCTGTTTAGTTCAACTTTTGGAAACTCCAAAAGTACTTTTTTTCATTTCAAAAGCCATTTTAAGAAAATAATGACTGTTTGGCTGAAAACTTCAAAAGTGCTTTTACAGTAGAAATAGCTTTTTGAAAAGCCAAAATACAGCTTATTCAAAAGCTAAAATTTGGAGATTTTCAGAAAAGCCCCAAATTTTAGCTTTTTCGGGAAGCTGTTTTTTCTCTTAATTTCTGTCACTTACATAAAGAATACCTCAAGTACCGTCTGTTCTCCTCTTGGGTCTTACGTAAACAAAACCAATAGTCGATTGTTTTGTTTCTTTTGCTCATCAATCCCTCTCTCCTTCTCAGGTTAGTTCTTCTTCTTTATAATTTTATTAGTCCTAAAAATTTATTTTTCTGCGTTGAAGGTAGACGTCGAACGTCTTCCTCCAATGCAGAAGGTCTGCGTCAAATGCAGAGGACGCAGACGCAGAGTCCTCTGCGTTTGTGAGTCCTCTGCGTTTGACGTAGACGTAGGTGCTTTTGGGATAGAAAGGTAGTGGCTCTCTTGGTGAAGATGACCATCGATGAACAGTAGATAATTCGTTAATCAAAGATGGGATTTTGGGATTGAGAGTTGGTGGCTCTTTTGGTGAAGATGACCATCATGTTTAATTGTCCCATCGATGAGCAGTAGATAATTCGTTCATCAAATAGATTCAAGGCCAGGGCATTGCTTGCAAGATCAAACAACATATGTTGCTGACTGGAAGAACAGGACAGTTGATAGCATCCTTAGAGGCCAGGGTTCTTTTTAGAAAATTAGGGTTTTAGAATAAATTGAAGAAGAGGGGTATTTAACAATAAGTTTAGGAACGAGTTTGTTTGGTTAGTAGTTTAACTATGACTTAAACTTAAAATGGAATTTTTTAAATTAGTAATAACGTATTCTAAATTTAATTAAAATTTAAATATAATTTTAATTTTTTTTAAAATTCAAACATCAATTCCAAAGGTAATTATTTTTCTTAAACTTTATTCAACAGTACATGGATGTTGTTAAACCACCAGACTCTTCCATCGATTCTGCTTAACAATTTGTAATAAAGTTGAATG
>JAOQMP010072640.1:0-20716 GCA_027563575.1 Erythroxylum pedicellare | reverse complement strand
TGATGTTCTTATTCCTAATAGGAATAGGAATTAGGGTTTCTCTATAAATAGAGAAACTTATGTCTCATTAGGTGTGAAATGAAAACCCTAGCTACTTTCGTTCTTCTTACAAGAGATAATTTGTGCAGTGTTCAAAAGGGTTTTAGAACGTGCTAGCACACATTAGCCGCTGCCTGGATTGTTCATCCTTGTGTGGATACCAGTAGAGGACATTCGCGCACTGCAGCGTCTACAAATCTGAAAAGAAACAAATACCAATCCGCATCAAGAGGTAATTTCGTACATGTTATAACTTTCGGTTATACATCTTATTGTGTAGTATGGTCCATTCCGCTGCGTATTGTGAATACCAGGACCATAGGCGATCCAACAAAGTGCACCGAGGTTTAGGTTATAAGAAATCACAATCATGAAGCCAAGTTGTCTTTCAATCCACCTAGTGCCATTTTGGATCACCAAGTTGTCTCTCCAATTATCTCCATTCTCTAAGATGGAGTTCAAAAATTGAAATCCAACATTGTTGGTTTCTTCCTCGACAACTGAGTGCCTTTCCCATTAATGAAAACTTGGGTTACTAATAACTAGAAATAGTTTGGCATTCTTCATATAATTATGAACAATGATGATATATTTTTCTTCAAATTTAGCTCTCTTTAATCTATGGCAGAGGTAATCAAATTAAAACCTTAACATGTGAGCAACAAAACTTTTCTAGTACAACATTAGAGACCTAGAGTCAATTTTGAGGAAATTAGGCTAATTTACAAACCTTTATGGATTTGCATTTGTGATATTCCACTTTAATGCTAGAAAATCAAAGGCTTGAGTTACTTGGAAAGCTCCATTGGTAGGCCTCTCTTGATCAAGTTACAACTAAGACTAGAAGGATAAACTATTCCAGGATTTGTGTTGTTATTGATGCAATAGCAAAACTACCAAAAGAGGTCTCAATTATGAAATTTAATGATAATTTTAACCTTATTAAGGATAAGGTTAAAAGTAAATGCACTTGGAAGCCCCTACCTTGGAACCAAAGGAGAATTGACAGCTATTGCCCATCTAACATACTAGAAAATATAACCTAACTCTACATAACTAAATTTGTAGTAGTGGTGAACAAAGATCTTATCTACGGAGAGTATTTGTCTAGCTTTTGTAATGAATAAATAAGTGCTCAAGATTTTTTTTATTTTTTTGAGGGGCGGTGGTTAAATTCAAGTAACAAAATGAACTAAAATGAAACTATTGAAGGTAAATCAAATCAAATAATACAAAAGTGATAAAATTAATAAATGGGTTTCAAATCTAGCTCGTGGTTGTATCTCAATATTTACACGAATAAGAACAATTAATTATGTTTTTCTAGTACTGCACTTTGAAATTATAATTATGGAGTGACAACAAGCTTTGTTAACCTTAATTTTTCCTTATGTTATATCTAATTAAAACAAGCTCATTAAGTAGTTTTAGCTATCAAACAACCTAGATTAAGTTATCCAAATTTAGTGTGACAAACATATTACATAATATCAAAATTAGGTTAATTTAGGAAATAGCCCTAAAAGGTTGGGTGGTTTAACCGATGCTATGTTACCCCTATTGATGTTGACCATTAGTTTACCGTAAGTGAATAAAATGTATAATAATTATTTATTGCAACCTAGATTCTAGCAATACGTTCATACATAAATAATATGTTTGAAGTGTTTATATATTTTATACATAAATCCTAAAACATTAATGATAGAGTAACACAATCAATTCCAAAAGAGAGTTTAAAAACCCTACTTGATTAAGAAATGTCTAAACATGTTCGTCAACCTCGATATCCCTTTTAAATTGTAAGGATGAAGGTTAGCTCCTTATAGCTCTCCAAAGGATAAAAAAGATGCCCCCTTTCGTGCCTATAAACTCTTCATGCTTCATTTGGCCTTTTAAATTCCCTTTTATAGTTAAAAAATTAGGGTTTTGTCATGTGTGTGAAAATTGCAAAAATTGTGAACTTACATGTTCATAGTGAGCTATACAATCACTTATATTGTCATGTGAGTCCATGCATAGTTGTGTAGGTTGCAGAAGAGACTGAAACTATATCTCCATGCTCCTACATGCTTCCAATGAGTTATACTGTCCCATACACCATCGTGTAAGTTATAACAACTTCATTTCTTTCATTTTTTTATTCCATCTTCACCCTAATTCATTTACTTCTTGTTAAAAAAAGGAAAATAAGATTAAACATCAATAGAATAGCTTTAATGATATTATTTTATCTCATTTTGGTTCTTATTCATCTAACTTGTACCTAAACAAAATATAAACCAAAACAAGTATTTTAAGCACATCATAACATTAATTACTAAGAATTAGGGAGTAAATATATAATTAGTCAAGAATTTATCAAGTTCTGTTACACTTAGCTTTTAACCATCCTCAGGAAAAACTAAAAAAAAAACAAAAACAAAACACTTCCTCCTTTTCCATATTTTTTAAGAATAGGTAGTCGTAAACAAAAAGGAATAACTTTCAAAATCATGGTAACAATTAAATATTTAATGTTTTTTTCATGATCAATCAACAATTATTCCTTTCAAAAACTGAGCAATCTAGGGGTAGACCTTGATAAGTTATGTTTGAAAATAAGATAAATTTACAGGTATAGTCGAATACCATTCATGTTCAAGACATTCTATGACTTTGTATATCATTTCAGATCTCCACAACTAAAGATTCACATGCATAATCATGAATCAAAGGACTTTTTAATGATATAATGGGGCAAAAGTTTAAAGTGAGAAGTATTTAGATCATGTATTTTAAAATCCATTAATGCTAGTAAAGTAGGAAAAACACTTAATAGAGTATCAAGTGCTAAAATTAACATCCACTCAAAATTGGGTACCATCAGCTATGATGAATGAAAAAACTTTATTTCATAGATTAGATTCAAGACTCTATACTAAAAATTATATGAAGAAAAAGGAATTAGAAGGAAATAGTTATAAAAATTAATGATAAACAATACATTGTAACCTCCCTTATTTGCATCATAATCAATTAACCCATTTCATACAACATTAGGAGGAAAGACTAATATGAATTACATTGCAAAACAAATGATTTTCCTCTTTGATAACTTTTTTTTCTTTTATCCTATTTTTCCTTTCTTTTCTATTTTTTATTTTTTCTCTTTTCTAAGAAAAAATTGAAAGAAACTACACCAACGATGAAATTCAATGATAAAAGATAAAAATCACATTCCATCAACTATAATAACCCAAATATATGCACACCCCCATACTTATTCTCTTGTGTATCCATAAACATCAACAATCGTAAATGCTCCACTAGCTTTAAGGCTTAGATAAGACATTTAGTTAGGTTAAAGGCTTTTGATATTATTAACAAAAAAAACAAAGGCTAATAAAGCTCAAGGGGCTTAACAACAGGATAAATCATGTCATTGGGTAGGCTATTTGGCTAATGTAACTCATAAAACAAAGAATGAACATATCATTTCCATATTAATGAATGTGATAAAATTTGGTCTCGAATATAAAAATCAAGGAAAATTTAGGATGTACATGTAATGAAGGTTAAACATAAATAAAAGACAATGAGACCGATATGTATATGTTAGTTTAAAAGGCCTAAAATCTCACTGGCTTGTGTCTACCTACTAGTAACTACTCTTCTAACGAAAATGTACATTGACCAATCATAAGAGTAAAAATAGATGCCTAAGTTTCCATGAATTTTTTAGTTAATTATACTCTCTAATTATAACTATAAAGTCCCAGAAGCAATGGAAAAAAGAGTTTTTTCATGCCAAAAAAATTGAAAAAACACCTAGAAAGAAACTTAACAAATATTACCCCACCCCCACACTTAAGACTTACATTTTTCCTAATGTAACATTAAATGTACGAAATAGATCATTAAAAAAAACAAAATTGTTAAAATTTAAAGGAAAAGGAACAAAATTCCCTTGAGCTGCCTCCTAAGCAATTCCTTTGTTTATTGTTGTTGGTTTAACTTCTTGTTTTCCTCATCACATGATAAAATTTTGATCTTTAGAGATCAAAACTTTTGCATTTTTCACTTGAAATTCTTTACGATAAGGCTTGAGTCGATGACCACTCAAATCCAATGTCTTCCCTATTTTCAAACTCTTAATCTCTACTACACTATACGGAGAGACATTAGTAATCATAAAAGAGACGACAAAATAAGGACATAATTTGTATGGAAAAATTTTATATCTTGAACAATAAAGAAATTTTAACTAATAATAAATCTTTTCCTTAAGACATTAAAAACTTTTGTCTTCTTCTTTATTGAAAATGCTTCTAATTTATATGTATACGTTTGATGCTTTTAATTTATATGTATACTTTTAATGACATTCTTCCTATATTAATTGCAAAAGTAGAATGGTTATCATGGTCTACATCATAAAATCAAAATTATTGAAATGAGTAACTTCTCTATCAAATTTCATCATGAGGGTAGCCTTATGAACATCTATTTTGGTTTAGGCTATATTAATGAATGATCTCCCTATTAAGATAGGTATGGGATTATAGGAAGTGTTATTATTCATATCTACTACATAAAAATCAACAGGAAACATTACTTCATTTACCTACGTCAAAATATCCTCGATCACCATATTTGGATAAGCATTAGCACGATTAGCCAATTGCATGATAACATTAGTTTCTCTCAATAGACCTAAATTTAATAAAGCATAAATGGAGCAAGGCATACCATTAATTGATGCTTCTAAATCTAACATGCCCTATTTAATCATATTGTTATCAATTTTACAAGTAATGGTAAGCATGTCTAGTCCTTACACTTACGTTGTATTTTCTTTTTAAAGACCACATAAATAGTTTCACCCATCCTAATAATTTCATTACCTCTTAACTTTCACTTGTTAGGACACAATTCTCTAAGGAAATTTGCATGGCTTGACACTTGCCTGATCACATCCAATAGTGTTATATTCACTTTAACATTTTCAAAGGTCTCCCAAATCTCTTTACCCTTATACTACTTTTTTGACTTTACTAACCTACTCGAGAAGGGTGGAGGGTTAATCTTAAAAATAATCGAGATTAAGCATTTACCTTTGAGCTAGACAATATATCCCTTTCTCCTTCAAGCTCCTTCTCAATTTCTTTTTAATATATCCATCCTTTATGTAGCTGCCTAAGGATACTCAAGCTTCCTATCACTGCTTATGGTGATTGTAATTATGTTTTTCATATTTATCTTAAGTTATGATGGAAGTTTTCCTCATTTTTGGGCATCTAAACGATTGATAAAAACTCCTATTGAATTGTTTGGTTCTCCAAATTATAAATTCTATACTTTAGCCTGTAAAACTTAGATTTAATCTCCTATTGAAATTGATGCAAATCTTGTTGGAATTGCAAAGTTTTAGTTACAAAAGACTTAACTATATCTTCCAACAAAGTACTTGAGGTTTAGGAGGGGGCTTATTTTCTGTGTTGATATTATTATTCACCCTGTGATCTATTTGGGAATTATTTTTATAGACTATTCCCTCCATTACTTAGGTTCGGGTTATCTCTCTAACATGGTTTATAGGTTTGAGAATATGGGATGTATTTTTGGGCCCCTTGCAGTATTGACATACTCCATGTTTCCATCTTACAAAGTTAGACATCCATCTATTGGATGGTTCATATTTACACGTATATTATAGGCTTTCAACTATGCCTAACTTATAATAATTTGCTTAAGAAAGGATGTTAGTTCATGTAAATGATGTTCTACAAATGAATTCTTTACCTTATTCGGTTGATGAATCATTGTTACCAATGCCAAATTATTGAGCATTTGTTGCCATAGGCTCAATTAAAATTCTTGCCTCTACGGAAGTCTTTTTATAAAGTGTTAAACTACTTGTTGCATCTATCCTACTATAGGCAATAATCCTTCATATAAATATTGGATAAGGATTTGAGTTGTAATATTATTTTATGGGTAGTTGACATATAACTTCTTGAAAAGCTACCGATACTCGTAAAGGGATTCGCCATGATATTGCTTTATCCCAAAATCTCTTTCCTTGTACTAATTATCTTTGATGCTAAAAAGTAATTGCCCAAAAGCAACCTCTTCATTTCGATCCATATGCTTACACTCATATTGGTAACTCAAAAAGTTAGTCTTTTACTGCATCCTTTAATGTAAATGGAAAGGCTCTTAACATAATATACTCTTTTGCAAACCCTGGAGGTTTTATACTAAGATAGGCCACATCAAACACCTTGAGATGCTTGTAAGCATCCTCACCTGCAAGACCATAAAATTTAGGCAAAAGATAGATTAACTCATAGTTAAGCTTAAAAGTAATATGTTCTAGAAAATTTGGAAAAGTAATACACAAGGGTCTTTGAGATAAATATGGGGAAGTCTAACTCTTTTAGAGTTCTCATATTAGCCATGGCTTCTTCAAAGCCAATTCCTTGTTATATTTATAGAGTTATTCTAGTTTACCTTTGCATCCTTCCTAGTATACTTTCAATCTTGAGATCAAATTGTACATGGTCTTGTTGAGGAGATCTCGTCACTACCATACATAAACACTAACAAACATAAAATGAACAAGAAACAATTATAAAAGCCAATTATAAACAAATATATGTACAAAACATCAATTAAAATAAAAACAAAAACTAAATCACTTCACTTCCCTACAATGGTGCCAAAATTCTTGATGCACATTAAACACATCAGAAAATAAACCTGTACTCTATACAACTAAATTTGTAGTAGTGGTAAGCAAGGATCATATCCATAGATAGAGTGTGTGTCTAGATTTTGTAATGAATAAATTAGCGTTTAGGATTTGGGGTTGGTGTGGTTGAATTTAAGTAAAAAAATAAATTAAAACTAAATTCTTGAAGGTAAATCAATTCAAACAGTATAAAAGTGATAAAATTAACTAATAGGTTTAAAATCTAATTTGTGGTTCATTCTCAACCTTCATATAAATGAGCACAATCAGTCGTGACGTTGTTATTTTACCTCTCTTTGAAAATATTAAACATAGATTAACAACAAGCTCTTTTAACCTCATTTTCCCTTAGGTTGTAGCTAACTAAAACAAGCTCTTTAATTAGGTCTAGCTATTAGACAACCTAGAATAAACTCTCTAGACTTATTGTGACAACCGTATTACATACTAGGAAAACTGGTTAATCTAGGCAACAACCACATAAGCTTGGGTCATTTAACCTATGTTATATTATCTCTAATAATGCTCGAACATTAGTTTACCATAAGTGAATTAGATGTACAACAAGTACTTATTGCAATCTAGATTCTGGCAATGGGTTCATATATATATATATATAATCTATTTAAAGTGTCTAAATCATTCATACATAAATCCTAAAGCATTAATAATATATTAACAAAATTAATTCTAAAAAGAGACTGAGAACAATACTACTAGATTAAGAAATGCCTAAACATGTTCAATGGCCTGGATATCCCATTTGAACTAAAAAGAAGAAAGTTAACTTCTCATGGCTCTCCAAAGGGTAAGAAATATGCCCTTTTATAATAAAATTAGGTTTCTGTCACAATACATGATTATCTACATAAGTGTGTAGGTGACCATAGGTTTGAAAATTACAAAAATTGTGAACTTACACTTCATAGTGTAAGTGGCCATATAGCTCACTTACATTGTGTAAGTCCACACACAATCTTTTAGGTTGCAAAAGAGGCTGAATCTACATCTTCATGCTCCTACACGTTTCTAATGAGTTACACAAACCCATACACGATCGTGTAAGTTGTAATAACTTTATTTCTTTCATTTTTTGTCCTATCTTCACCCTAATTCATCTCCTTCTTTTACTACAAAGGAAAATAAGATTGAACATCAATTGGATAACTCCAAGGATATGTTTTTAGCTCATTTTGGTTCTTGTTCCTTTAATTTATACCTGAAACAAAATATAAACCACAATAAGTATCTTAGGCACAATATAACATTAATCACTAAGCATTATGAAGTAAATATATAGTCAATCAAGAATTTATCAGTAGCTAATAGGAAAAATATTAAACTGGCAACTATTAGGAACTAATAAAAGAGGAAAGAAATTTGGAGCAACATGAAGAAAACCTAGTATCTCACCTTAAAATCTAGCCTTTTGGCTCAAATCCTCTAATCAATTTGGAAGCCAATAAAACTTTAGTGGATAAGGAAACTTGAGTATTAAATGATAATTTTGGCAAGAATATAATGTGTTAGTCCTAGTATTGATGATATAGTTCATACAATCAATACTCTAATATTAAAACACAATCATCTTAGTAAAGAATATGAAGATCATGCTACTAAAACTCCTATTCCAACATTGGAGCACATATTTGGTAAGGATCCAATTAGTTGCTCTCTCAGTAAAGAGGATAATGTTCACACAAGTAAAGTTGTAGCTTCTTAAATGGAATTTTAAGTTGTCATTAGAACAAAATCAGGTAGAAATAAGACTCGGTCTTTTCTACTTTAAATTATGACAATTTACTCCTAAAATGTAAGTGGTTTAAATGCTCCCTCTAAGCAACAAACAATTAAATACTTTTTTATTGAGAATAAATTCATTTTGCTGGGAATTTCGAAAACTATATTGAAAAGAAATCACCACCAACTCCTGTTTCTGTTGCCTACATGTTAGAAAGCTATTTCAAATGAAAAAATTTCATCCTAATGGGATGATTTTGGTTATGTATAAAAATGATAAAATGGATGTTATCAACAATATCATTTGTGATTAACTGATTCATTTGAAGGTGAAGATCAGAAGTTTGAATAAACTCTTAGCCATTTCTACCATCTATGCCCTAAATTATAGCTTTCAGAAAATATCATTATGAAAGAAACTCATTGATATCTCTCAAGGTCTCAGCACTGCTGGTTATTATTATGAGACTTTAACCTCATAATTCATTTTGATAAGGAGGATGATTATCACTCTAGTAAACTATATTTGATGGTTTAAAAAAATTGTTTGAATGATATTTAAGTAACTAACTTACTAAGTGGGGGCAATTTGTATACTTGAAGTAATAAACATAAGGATAATACCTTCTCGAGAAAGAATCTAGACGGAGGCCTTTCCAATCTTTCATGGATGTTAGAGTTTCCTAATTTAAGAGCTTTCTTTCCCAATCATAGTATATCTAACCACTCTTCAGTAATTGAGCATTTTGATTCAGTGCATCCTGCAATAAGACATCCATTTTGGTTTAATAACTTCCTGATCAATCTTCCAAGTTTCAAAGATGTTATTAAGAGAGGGCTCACCACTCACTTTAGTGGCACAAAGCAATTTTATTGCTCAAGGAAATTGAGATGTATTCACGAGAAAATTAATTCATTTTATAAAGACATTGTTGGAAACCTTCATCATCTCCTGAACACAACTAAATTAGCTTTTGAAGAATCTTATAATGATCTCTAACTTAACCTAACTAACTTGACTCTTCAAGAAGCAGAAAAATAAGCCTGAAATAGTTACTAGGTTGTTGACTTTGATTATTCACTCTAGAAACAAAGATGTAGAATTAAATAGATACAAGATGGAGATAAGAACATTTCACTCTTTCACATATTTTTGTTATCAAGGAAGGCTTCCAATAAGATAGTAACCATGGAATCAAATGGAATTGTGCCTCATACACAAACTCTATTTACAACTAAAGCTTAAAATTATTTCACTCGACTCTTAGCTACTAACCCTTGAGCTTTATCCTTAGTTAGACTTATAGAAGAAATTATCTAACACGAACTGACGCCAAATGAAATGGAAGCTTTTTCTTTACTTTTCTCAATAACTAGATTGAAAATGCCATCAAATCTATAGCTTAATGTAAATCACCTAGTACTGATGGTTTCAACATCTTCTTTTTCACTAAAATTTGGTGCCTTATAAGGAAAATAAAAGTTGAAGTTGTTTAAGAGTTTTTCAATAAAAGAAAACTCCTCAGAGAGCTTAATAAAACCTTCATCACTTTAATTCCTAAAGGTAAGGAACATAAGCCTCTAAGAGACTTTAGGCCCATCTCTTGTTATACTTCTATATACAAGATAATCTCTAAGATGATTCCAGAGAGTAAAATATATTCTCCCTCGTCAGATTGATCCTATTCAATGTCCTTATGTACCTAAGAGACATATTGGTAACAATATTAACCTAGCTTAAAAATTGATTACACAGTATAATAGGAGAAACATTTGTAAAAATTGTGCATTAAAAATTGATATGTAGAAAGCTTATGATACTATAGACCAGATCTTCATTTTAAACACCTTAAGGGCTTTTAGTTTTTCAAAAATCTTCATTAAATAGGTTTCTCAATGTATCACATTAGTATCATCCAAATATCTTATTAATGGACAACCTTTCAGGCCTATTTATACAGCTAGAGGTATAAAACAAGTGCATCTTATTTCCCCTTATTTGTTCTCCTTGGTTTTTGAAGTCATCACAAGGCTCCTTAAGGTTACTATCAATAGGAACTAAAGCTTTAAGTTTCATTTCAAATGTAAGAAACTCAACATTATTAGCCTTAGATTTATAGATGATATTTTTATTTTCTCTAAAGAAGAAATTAATTTAGTTAGTACAACATCCAAAGCCTCCAAGATGTTTAAGAAGATTTCTAGTCTGACTATTAAAAATGAAATGTTGAACCCCATTTTCGGAGTCCAACTATCGCTTTGATACCACAAGATGTTGGGCTCAGGCCTAGATCCCAATCCCGAGGTTCGATTCATGGCAGTCAAATGAGGATGGTGCGAAAGGAAAGTGGAAAGCATTGAATTTGAAAGAAATTTCAGCGTGGCAGTGGTGGAGGGTTCGCCGCTGTGACGAAATTATCTCACGTTTTTCGTCCTCTCTTCCTTTAGCTTCTTAAGGCTCTCACTCTCTTCTTCTTTATTCAAGAATAATTTTTGTCTTGGTTTTCCTATTTTGCCCCTCTTCTTGTTTGCCCTTCCAAAATTACCCTTTTGTAGAGGTTCGCCGCGGCGAAACTTCCAAATCACAAAACACTAATTTGATTTTTTTATAGGTTCGCTGTGGCAAAAACTCATAATCACAACTCAATATAAATTTAGTTCTACCTTTTCTATTATAATTGCTAATTACTACTTATGCTCACTAAATTAATGCACCCAATTCAAAAAAGTAAATAAATAATAAATAAATTAATGGACCCAATTCAAATGGGTGCATTCTTACTATATAAATGGCTAGAACTTCTGGAATATCTAAATTCCTATTAATGCCTTATCACTTATGAATTTCTTACTGAAAATGAGGATTATCATTGAAGGTTCATGTAAATATAAGGTAACTAATGCCAAGAATGCTTCTTTTTGGCATAATCAGAGGTCCCCCTTTGGTCCTCTAGTTGCTATAACAAAAATAACTCCCTTATAAGGGACCTTATTTTCCAATATCACAGTTGTTGAAGCCATTCCCGTTATGAATCCTTATGCCTTATCACCATCGCTCGCATTATCTAGTTTCTTAAAAATGTTTTTCTCAACAATTTTAAAGAAGACTTAATTCTATGGGTGCATACCCCTTCTGGAATTTTCTCTAATACATCATGTTGCTCTCTTTTCAAAATCCTAACCATATTGTCTCCTAACACAAACTTATATGGTATAAAATAACTCTCCTCATGCTTCATTCACATTATGGTTAGCCATTAGGATCAAACTTCCTATAGTGGACAAAATAGCTAACTTTTCTTATTTTCCAAACTGGTATATTTTATGTAAGGCATCAATTGAAAATGTAGATCACATTTTTTCAATGCCATTATAGTCATCATATATGGGCTATACTTAGTCAACTTTGCAACCTCACCAATCCACCAAATTCTTGGTTAGGTGTTATTGAACGGTTTGATATTGTTCAAATGAAATTTGAAGGTGATTTATAGGTGTTCATAGTTGAATTCAACTACTTAGTATCAAGCTTATATAAAGAGAGAAACAATAGAATCTTTTGTGATTCCTTTAACATCAAAGAAACTTCTCTACAAGTCATTTGTTGTAGAATTGGACAATATGTTTTAGTCTTTAATGTCAACTCACTGGAATCAATTAAATAACTTTGCTACTTGATTCGTGAGTGTAGCTATTATTGATCTCTAAGTACAAGAGTTGTATATGCAATATAGTCTTTTGATTGTACAATTTTATATAAACTTATTATTAAAATTTTCCTTAACGTTTTAATATATTATTTTTATAAAAAATTTATTTTACTAAATTTTTTTTAAAGAATATAAGATCCTCTTTGATTTCTTAAAAACAATAAAATCCTATAGAACTATTATTTGTCAATTAAGCTCTCTACATAATCTTTTATATCTAAATTGAAAGTTTTTCCGAAATGGATGAGAGCATGAGCACTTGAACAATAGATGATTGATGTTCTCATTCTCTAGACCACATAATATGTAGGTCTTGTTCAATGTAATGTTGCCTTTCAACTTATCCATTATGCTTAATTTTTGGTAGGAGGGTTGGCGGGCATTCCTATTGATTTCTCTATTATTTCATTATCAAGGATGTAATTGATAAGCTTAGTTAAATATGTGTTGATTATGGGGAGATCTTTCTCAATGCTCACTTTATTTTTTCCTTTTAATTGTTCTCTCTTTGACCTTTTTTCTTGATTTATTTTTATCGACATTATACCATTCATCATATTCTCATTATGCTTATTAGTAGGATTTTGCATAAGATGTTTCACATCTTCTTAGTCTATGTACTTTTTTTAGCCTTATTTGCACTTCCTTAACACTATAAGGTTTTTTTTTATATCAAGTTCCAAAAAAAATGGTAGGGCTTAAGTTTATTCATGTAGATTGCTAATTTTACCCTTACATCGAGACTAAAGATAATCCTTTAAACTTTCTTCAACCATTTGAATTATGTATATATTAGGTGGGCAAAGTGATAGTTGTAGCTTACATGATGTTTTAATAGGCATTTTAGTATGTTTTTAGTTGTTAATTAATTTATTAATGTATGTTTAGGTTTAAAATTGTGTTAGTTGGTTAGATATTTATGTTTTGAGTGTTATGTGGATTAGACCATGTTATTGAGCTTTAATTTTATGTGTTTAAGGTCCCTTGATGTGTTTATTAGTGTTTGAGATTAGATATAAAAGAACGGAGAAGATTTGAAGGAAGCCCGGCGGAGGACCCAAAGGGCGACGATCTTAGTAAAGACTCTTTTAGTAGGCCACGATCGTGACAGACATGCATCGATCTCTCAAATTAATTGTTTGTGGTTTATGTTAAACTTTTGAGCTTGAGTAAAACCTAGATTTTACCCCATTAGTAAAGGACAACATAAGGGCGAGAGAAATGACCTATAAAAGAGAGAGGCTTCATTTGCCATCTTAAGAAAGAACACAAGGAAAAGGGGGGAAGGAGAGAAGAGAAGGGAAGTTTCAGCCAGCTACTGGCTAGCCATTACAACCCAGCCATCTCAAGTTATTTTCTATTTCTTCTTTTTATTCATCTCATCTTGATGTATGCTTTGGGTTTGAGGATGTTGAATATGTTGCTAAGGATGTTTTAAATTCTTTAAGGGAATTATTATTGAATAAATGTTAATTTGATTACTTTTGATGTTAAAGTGTTAAGTATTGTGATTGTTTGTCATATTTACATGCTTCATTAATAAATTGAGAGAATAAACCAATAACATAATTATAAGGTTATAATGAGAGTTAAACAATCTAATAGATCAAACAAACAATTAAATCGGTAATTTATATAGAGAGAGATCTCGTGTGAGGACCCAATTGTCTATTAGAAAGCTTAAGATCTAATTGGGTTGTGGGCTATTTTTTTTAATTAAGAGATTCCAATTTTAATAATTTAACTGAATTAAGGTTTATAATTTAGGGTTAATGATTATAACTCGAAAGAGAGTAATCCACCCTTCAATATTCTAAGACCAATACTGAATTAACTCTAGAGTAATCGAGTTAGAATTAGATGATAGGATAAATAACCCTTTCTCATAGTTAGTTAATCATCTTTGTGTGAATTTTAAGTTGATAATTGGTTATGCTCAATTTTGATTTCTTTGTGTTAATTTTACAATTTCACTTTTAATCCATCCATATTTTTTTACCTAATTTTTGCTCATTTTCATTTTAATTACACTTTTAGGCCTTAGACAAATTAGGATTCAATTAGTTCACTAATTCCTCATGGGATCGATACCTCATATACTACGCTACAACCTGTGTGCTTACAGAATATTGAGGGTTTTATAAAATTTAAACTTGCACAACACAAAGTCTTAAAATCGATATCTATTATTAGTAAAGTTTGGCATCTCATCGATAACTGCTAGAAGGAGGCTATAAATGTAGGGATCAAAGTCTAAAACTATAATTGTTTCGCTTTAGGCAAATTGGATGAGAAGGTCTTGCATTTTATTACATCATTTGCATTATATAGATTTATAAATATCTTATTTTAGTGCTCATAATTGATATGATTATACAATTTCATCATAAGTATATTGGGTTGGCATCTTAAATCTAGTCAAGAATGGTTTTGGTAGGACATTAAAAATCAATGACTATCTCCTATTAGGTTTACATTTTATGTGCCTTAATGTGGTGGGCACTCTTTGCAAAGTATAGATAGGGCCTTTTTCAAAGATGGTTGAAGATGCGAGTTTATAGCCTTTCATGAGTCTATTGCTTCTTTCAATTGTTGGATAATTTTTTCTTACAATATCATGATTTCAATATTTTGGTCCTTAAGTTGGTTAAGGATGTAAAGGGCTTTGAGAGTGCTAATTATTCCAATGAAATCGACAAATTGATTGCTCTTGTGGTGCTCAATGTTAATTCTTAGGGTGTGATAACTAAATTATATGAATTTAATCTTAGCTATATTTATATGTTATTGAGAAAAAATGTGTATCTAATAAGAATATAGAAGATAGAAAAAAAAAAGAAAATAATAAGATTTTGGACGAAGTCTAGTCAATTGGGTGTGTACATCTTTGGAAACTAAAAATGACTAATTTTATTATATTGGTTAGTTAACTCACTTAAAAACTTATATATTTTTATATATAGACTAATTGTACGCAATTATAGTTAATTGTAAACTTTAGTTAGTACAATCTTATACAAATTTCTCCTTTAATTAGTTAAACCTAACTTAAATATGATTTTAATAATTCCTATAACCCTTTATAGTTTAAAATCCACCAAATGTGGTTCAAGATAAGATAGTTTATTATGGTATAGCCTAGGATAAGGTCATGTCCTTGTTTGTGGATCTCATTGTTTATCCTTGTATGTAAAATAGGCTTAACTATGCCTATATCTCTAATTTATGGATTCTTCTACTTCAATATAAACATGGATACAACTTATGACAAAATCGTGTTCTAGATTATGTCCCAATTCGTGTTTTTCATAAGAAAACCTTTAACACACCAAAATCCCTATGTCTTCAACCTATCTTTTCACCTCTAATTTAGAAAAAGAACACTTCCTAAGACATAACCATGTATCAGGCCATGTTCACCCAAAGAATTTTCAGAAACACCCATATTCTTCCTAAAACACTCTAAGATAGTAAACCATGTATATGAGTGATACACAATAATCTATACCTTGGGAAATATATCATGACCAAAGCACTCAAAGAAACTCCTCCAAGATTGCACATCTATGTATACAAGCCTTACAAAGTAACCTTTACCTTGGCAAATGTACTCTTTATAGGTTGGTTTGTAAGGATATCTAACACTTTGAGACATTAATCAAGTCCAAACAATGCTTGAACTTCTCTTTGGTATCCAAGTTTATCAACATGTCAATTGCATTCTCTAAAGTATGAACCTTTTCTATTGAATCCTAAAAGAACTAATCACTAGTTTCTTAAATTCAAATAATTAAATAAAATGGGGGGTTTTGAGTAATTAACTAAAATTAACAAGAAATCAAATTAAGTAAATTGAATATAGAAGTGAGAAATTCAAGAATACTAAAATTTGATTTAAGGGAAAGATCTCATCTAATTGTAACATTGATCTAAAAAGAATATTTTCACAATTTAAGCTGTTAGTCTGAAACATATTAGGATAGTCGTAATAAGTTAATGTATGCTTAATTGTTTACACATTCACTTCTTAACACTTAGTGATTATTTTTTTAGAAATGCTTAAGATATTCATTTTAGTTCATATTTGATTTTAATTACAATTTGTAAACATAAAAGCTAAAAAGAGTTAAGAGCACATTTATTGAGCCAACATTTTGATGTTCAAACTCAATTACCCTTTTGGAGCAAGAAGGAGATGGATTAGGGTGAGGATGGACAAGAAATCATAAGAAGAACAACAATTTAGAAAAAAATTGGGAGATATATGCTCGTGTATATACTTACACGACTGTGTATGCAATTGGAAGACATGTTTTGGACTTACACTGTTGGATACACGGCTTCACAAGTTTCACATTTTTTTAGATTGTGTTTTAAATTCATTTGTAGCAACTAACAGTGTTGAATCATTAGGAATAACATAACATAGGTTAAATAACCCAAGCTTATGTTGTTGTTGCCTAGATTGATCTATTTTCCTTATTCGTAATGCAGTTGTCTAACTAAATCAAGACAATTTGATATAGGTTGTTTGATGGCTAGGTTTAGTTAAAAAGCTTGTTTTAATTAAACACAACCTGAGGAAAAAAATGGGATTATCAAAGCTTATTGCTAATCTATGATCAATAATTCTAAGATAGATGGGAAAACAATAATGAAATGATGTATGTTTATTTGTACATAGGCTGAGATTGAACTAAGAACCAAATCCTAAACTCATTCATCACTTTCAACATTTTTTACTATTTGTTTTAATTTGCTTTCATTAGTTTAATTTTACTTTGTTTTCTTAATTGCATCAAACCATACCTCCTTAACCTAAAAATTAATTTCTTTCATTGACAAAGCTACACAAACACTCTCTGTAGATACAATCCTACTCACCACTACTATAAAATTAGTTATGCCGAGTTAGGTTTATTTTATGGTGCATTCAACACGAATCAATAATTTTGGTACCATTGTCAGGGAGTGTGGCGTTTTAGTTTTTAGTTTTTAGTTTTGATTTTAATTGATATTTTGTGTGTGTGTGTGTGTGTATATATATATAAAGATTAAGAAATAACTAATATATATATACCATAACAAATGTGTAAATATATATATATATATATAACCATAACAAATGTGTAAAGATATATATATATATATATATATATATATATATCTTTACACATTTGTTATGGTAGTAACAAGATCTCTACATACAGAGCCTCTATAATTTGATTTGAAGATTGAAAGGACATTACAGAGGTTACACAGTGAAACTAGAACAACTCAGGGAATACAATAAGGAATTGAACTTGAGGAAGTCATTGCCAATCCAAAAACTTTAAATGAGTTGGATGCTCCAAATTTGACTCAAAAGCTTTTATGCATCACTTTTCCTAATTTTGTCGAAATTGTTATTTTTTAGCTTAAATATGGCCTAATCCATCTTTTGCCCAAATTCCATAGTTTTATTAGGATGTTCATAAACATCTTAAGTAGCTCGATGTGGTCTGTCTTAATACGAAACTTCTAGAGGTGATAAAAGAGCATATTATGTTGAGAGCTTTCCCATTCTCATTAAAGCATGCGATAAAATATTGCCTTTTTTATCCACCCATGGGAGCATTAGCACATGGATCAAGATGAAGAGGCTTTTTGGAAAATTATTTTCTAGCATCGAAGATAGTTAGTATATGAAAAGAAATATGTGACATAAAGCAACACATCTGACAATCCCTTTATGAGTATTGGGAGAGCTTTAAGAAGCTTTGTGCTAGCTATCCCCACCATAATATATCATAACAACTCCTTATCTAAGATTTCTATAAGGGATTGTTACCTATAAAAAGGAGTTTGGTAAATGCTGCAAACAGTGGGGCACTATGTGAGAAGACTCTCATGGAGGCCAAGATTCTAATTAAGCGTATGGCCTTGAACACCCAACAATTCAGCACTTGCAACGATGTTCATCATATCAATAAGGTAAATACTTCATATATTGAACATCATTCAAAAGAGCTAATGTCTTTTGTTAGAAAACTTACATTCAGGCAGGCATAAGTAAAGGTGTGTGGAATATGAACAAATACAAACCATCAAACTGATGGATACTCAAACTTATAAGAAGGGAGCATAGAATATGTCAATGCTGCAGGAGGGTAATTTTCTTAACCAATACAACCCATACTCCCATACATATAACCCAAGTTAGAGAGATCATGCTGGACCCCAACTCTGAAGCCCAGCATTCGGAATCAAACACGGAAGCAGTACTTACCCTTTTCCATACTAAACCTGTATCAGGACAACAAGTATAACTTTCACTAGAGACCTCATAATAAGGTGTTATTTATATGAATAGAAATAGGACTTCAAGATCTACAACTCTCATGAAGGACGTAAAGACCAATTCTATCATATAGAGGATCAAATTTGGACTAGAAGATGTTTTGCCCACAAAGAGACGATGCTGACGTCATAAGACAATTGCTGACGTCATACTAAGACCAATTGGAAAAATGGGTATAACTTTCTGTACATAATTCATATTTATGTGTTCTTTACATTAATAGACAGAGGAATTCAATATCTACAACTCTAATGAAGACCTTAAAGACCAATTCAATCATCTAGAGGATCAAATTTAGACCATAAGATGTTCTGCCCAAAATGAGACGATGCTGACGTCATGAGACGATTTGTTGACGTCATACTAAGACCAATCGAAAAAATGGGTATAAATTTCTGTACATAATTCATATTGAGGTTTTATTTAGATGAATAGAAAGAGAACTTCAATATCTAACACTCTCATGAAGACCTTAAAGACCAATTCTATCATGTAGAGGATCAAATTTGGACTAGAAGATGTTCTGCCCAAAATGAGACGATGCTGACGTCATGCTAAGACGATGATGACGTCATTTTGAGACGGAAGCAAAACTAAGACGAAGCTGAAGTCATACTAATACGATGATGACGTCATTTTGAGATAGAAGCAAAACTAAGACGAAGCTGACGTTATTTTGAGACAGAAGTAATACTAAGACGAATAGACCCTACAATCTTGTAATGCTCGTATCTCCCAACTCCGTTATCCAAAATTCATAAACTTTATATCGTTGGAAAGCTAGAAAGACCCTCTACAACTTTCAAGAAGACTATTTTTACCAATTCTGCCTATATCATTCCATATTTTCCCCGAATTCAGTATATAATTTTATCCTTATGGAAAACTTTGAAATCTTCAATGTACCCTACGAAATAATAATCACATCCACACAAAACTTCTTCAATACTCATTTCATTTTCAAAACAAAAAATGAAGTTCACACATAGCCTCTATTCATATCCTTAATTACACATCAAGTCTTAACCCAAGTTACAAAAATACATTTGATACTCAATGTTCAAAATACACAGAAAGCTATTTGACAGTCTAGCCATTTACTTAGTACAAAAGCTAACTATCTTGGAATTTCTGATGCCTTGCAAGGATTGCTAACCTTCACGCTCTGCACCTGAGGAGGGAAGAGTGGGGTGAGCTACACAGCTCAGTGGCTAACATATTTATAGCCATGTCAATTGACCAGAGTCAAACATATGTATGTATATATATATATATACATCTAGATAGCATTCATACTTTATTCAAGCAATTTAAACATTCATCAAATTTTGCTCAATCACATATCACTCAATATGCTTCATGTTTGATCACTTAGAGATACAATACACAACAAACAATTCATTTTAATGTACAAAAATTAATATTTACATGTGTATATGCTAACATTATGTATAAGCATGAAATGCAATTTTCTAATCTCTCATTGCTGTTTTCTTAATTACAAAAATCTAGGGTTCTAACCCTTAGTATAGAAATGGAATGTTACACTAAATGTACTATAAAATAAAATTTTTTGAGGTACTACTTCAATAGACTACGATTTTCAAATTTTGTCACTAAAAAGTTACTTCTAACTATGATTTTCAAATTTTGTAGCCAAAAAGTTACCTTTAACTACGAATTTAAAATTGTAGCTAAATAAAATATAACCAAAATTAAAATTTGTTTGAGTGACTTCTCAATTAGTTTTTTATATCCAAATCACTAACTTATTTTATCTTTAAAGTTAATTAATATAACAAACTATTCTTTATGACTAATTGCAAATGTTGGATTTGGATGTCTCTTATGATTCTTATCATATATTACTAACATTTATCTTTTCTATTTCTTTCTCTCTTAAGAATTAGAATAATTAGGTGAAAAAATCAATATATATGCTCAATATGCTTGGGGGCAAATAATGTGGAATTTGAGAATGTTAGTGTAAATTATTTAATATTTTCTAACGTGACAAAATATTTTAGGTAATATTAATCATGATAATTATAAAATGTTAAAATAATTATTTATATATTTTTAATGGAAAAGAAATGAAATAATAATTTTAGTGGTTTTCTAATTATTATAATCATTATTATCAAAAAAAAT